>JBAKBP010021580.1:0-40424 GCA_037953745.1 Lithodes maja
GGATTAGATAATGCTAGACTGGGAGTCTGATATAATAGGTATTGTTTCCTATGAGTGCTGGCTTTAGTTAAAAGCGGCACGACATACCTGAGAACTGGAGTTGATTGAGTAAATTCTAGTCTGTGTGCCATTGAGAGTAGAGCATGCACGAATGAGGGCTTTTTGCCTATACCATTCTGCACTGTTCTAGTCTCGATTGTTTGTCTTTGAGGTACGCCAGGAGAACGCTTAATACTTCGGTATTAAGGTTTCTCAAGAGAGCTACCCTTCATTATAACGTAATATTTGACACACAGACTTGAGATTTGCACTAGGCTATGCAGCATGCCATGCGCACCAGTATCTTGTATCATTGACTCTAGCTAGACTTTATCAATCATAGTAGACATTAAGTATATTAACATAATTACTCTTTTTATGCATACCCATTTATGATTACACAAGCATTTCGCAGCCTAGTTTGATGTATTGAGACACAAACGACTTAGGCTCTTTTTGTTGATAGGAATACTGCATTGTGGCGATTATTATTAGTGTTGTAGTGTTTAGGATATTCTTGGCTCCGACGGCATTATATATTCTGCCTTTTTGTGTGCATAGCCTGCACGAGCATTGTTCCACTGCCTGCCTTTTTGGGTTCCATTTCCGATACGAGCATCTTTATAACATCTAACATTTAAAGAAGATTCCTTGTTAGTGTTGAAGGACTTTAGTGCACTTTCTTTCATGCACGAGTGCCTGACATTTATTGATTAAAGTAACGTAAGCTGTAACTTCTCTTACCACCTTACTTTGTATACCATAACCAAGCACCTTCGGTTATAGGTAGTAATAGGCTGTTTTCACATAACATTAAGCCTAGAGTAGACGCACATTTATTGAGAGTTTGATAGCCTATTATTGCATATAGAACTCTGTAGAGTATTTGTGTTCTTTGTTCACTGGGAATATACTTCAGAGGTTGGAGCTAGCGCTTTCCGTTGTAACATTTATGCCATTACTAGTCCAATGAATAAGAGCCCTGATATATTTGAACCCCAGTCGTAACAAATGGCGACCTTACCTAGGATTTGGTGAACCTACATTTATTAGCAGGGAACATTTGTTGTTTTGGAGAATATTTTGCGGGGATCAGCAAGAATAATTTTTGTTTTGCAACATAGTATAGCCCTTGAGTATTTCCGAGAATTTTTGTGTGTATATTGAGGTATAAGAGTTTGGGGTGCTTCTTTTCTGAATATTGTGGTGAGAAATTTTTGTGAGCATCATGTCTTATACCGGATCAGAGGAGAATGGAGACACAGTACGTCATGTCGAAACGGAGGAACAGCAGCATGATGAAATGGTTAATCGGGTGAACTGTGAGGAGGATGCTAGGATATTTTTGCAATGGCCTGTTACTGCCGAGCGGTTGGAGGGTATGGAGCGGTACAGTCTTCAATGCCTGGCCACAGCTATCGGTCATGCGGGTACGAGCAGCATGACCAAGGATAACTTGATAACGTGTGTACTGGACAGGGTGACTGGTGAGCGAGAGGGGTTGAGTGCTCAGAACCCTTCGGCCATGCTTCCCCTACACTCGACTCCCAGCCATCCCAGTAGTTTGCCGACCCCGGGTACGCTTCCGCAGTTGGGTGGTGACTGGCAGGGTGGGTTGCCCCTGGGGGGACCACCGGTAATTTCAAACATTGTAGCACCTTCACCTCCTCAAGGGTTATCTCCAGAATTATTGCTTAAGCTCGAATTAGCTAAGCTTCAGCATCAGCAGCAAATAGAATCAGCTAAGATCGAAGAGAGAAAATGTCAGCTTCAGCAGCAATTAGAATTAGCCAAGATAGAAGAGAGAAAAACTATCAGTCAGCAGTCTCAGCACGTAGAGCTAGCAAAAATCCAAGCGGATTTAGAGTCGACTAGGTACTGTGCCGACATGGACGTAGAGAAGTCGCGAGTAGAGGCAACGGGACAGCGACTTGGGGCTGGTAACCGTGTTCATGAGCAGTCTCTCTCGCATTTATTGAAACTGGTTCCGGTGTTTGATGAGAGTGGTGTAACAGAATTTTTCACACGCTTTGAGAAGAAGTGCCAGGAACACCAGTGGCCAGAGAATAAATGGGCAGCACTTGTATCCTCTAGATTAATAGGCAAGGGTCTTAAAGCCTACTGTCACAGGATCGTGCCTGAGATATATATATAGCTAGACATATTAGAGAGTCGAGGGAGGCGACCTATTACAACTGGCGACCGAGACAGTCCAGCTAGGGCAAGAGGAAGGTCTCTCACAGGTTCGTCGGGGCACTGAGTTGTCAAGTCATGAGGGGCGGGAATTGGATTCGCTTCTTGGTAAATACAGGAGCGTTTTCTCGGATAGGCCTGGAATCGCACAAGTCGAGAGTCACGCAATCGAGCTGACCAGTTCGGTTCCGGTACGAGTAAAGCCGTATCCCATTCCGCTCCGTCTGCACGACCAAGTCCAGAAGGAGATCAGGGAAATGGAGTTAGCAGGTATCATCGAGAAATCCTCTTCTCAATATTGTAGTCCGATGGTGGTTGTCAAGAAGAAGGAGGGCGGTGTACGCATCTGTGGGGATTACCGTCGGCTGAATGCTTTGACAAGGGTTGATGCGGAGCCTATGTGCGACCTCCATGCCATCTTTGCCAGGCTTGCAGGTTCAACGATCTTTTCCAAACTAGATCTCACCAAGGGGTTCTTCCAGATACCTCTGGATCCAGCTAGCCGCAAGATCACCGCTTTTGGTACGCCAGACGGGCTGTACCAGTACACTGTGTTGCCTTTCGGTCTTATGAATTCGCCGGCGGTGTTTAACCGTATGATGCGTCAGGTCCTGCGAGACATACCTGGTGTGGAGGTCTTCGTTGATGATGTTCTTGTTCACTCACAGTCTTTCAGAGAGCACATGTCAATTCTGGAGAAGGTCTTGTCTAGGTTGCAGGAGTACAACTTGAAGGTGAAACCTAGCAAGTGCGAAGTGGGCCAGAAACGGGTACAGTACCTAGGACATGTGGTTGGGGATGGTCAATGCGGCTGTCAGGGTGATAAGATCTCTAAGATTCGCGATGCTCCTAGGCCCACTACAAAGAAGCAGGTTCGGTCATTCTTGGGACTTGCCGGCTACTACAGGGAGTTCATTCCACATTTTGCTGCGTTGGCTACTCCGTTGTACGACTTACTAAAGAAGCATGCTCAAAACAGAGTTCCGTGGGGTACGGAACAGCAAGAGGCTTTCAACGCACTAAAGACTCAACTCTGCAAGGAACCTATCCTGAAGTTGGCAGACTTCAAGAAACCATTCATTCTAAGGACTGATGCTTCACAGAATGCAGTGGGGGCGGTCCTGATGCAGGAGGAAGATGGAGAGTTATTCCCCGTTGCATACCACAGTAGGCGACTCAAGGGAGCTGAGCTGAATTACAGCACGGTGGAGTTGGAATTGTTGGCGGTGGTCGAAGGGGTCAAGAAATACTACTTCTATTTGTTCGGAGGGGAGTTCACGCTCGAGACTGATCATATGCCTCTGACAAGCCTCAAGACCTCGAGGAATGCGAATTCCAGACTCATGAGGTGGACGCTTTTCCTGCAGCAGTTCAGCTTCGTTGTAAGGTACATTAAGGGTAGTAACAATGTCGGTGCTGATTGGTTGTCACGGTTGACTAATGATGCAGAGGATCGGGAGTAAGTAGCTTGTAGGTGCATATGAGAGGGTTGGGAAATTTTTTTAGAACAATGATCTGCCGCCCACTTATATTACAGGAATGAGTTGTCCAGGCGAGCTGGCGAGACGCGACGCTGAGCAGACCAAGAATCAGACCAAGCAGCTACAACCAAGGATCCCCACATCAAATCCCGGATAACCGGGAAAATCACCGTATTCAGATAAGACATTACTACTCCCATTTACCCACGAATATCCCAAGTACACCATGTATTCAGACATCTCCTCACATAACAGTAGCTCAGCTAGTTTGTCATTGTAAATGAGTGGGTTTGCCACTAGAGTTAAACCTCACTAGGTGCATTGCCACCAGGACCTTGTCGCTGGCCAAAAATGCGAACTCAGGAGTTTTCCCCTTTCAGTGTAATTTTAACGTAAATGTAGAGGGGTTTTTCTACTCAAGGGGGACCATTGCATGCGCCAGTGATTGTTAGACTCACACTACAGTATGGAAGACACTGTGAATGACGCTAGGTGATTTTAACGGAGTAAAATAAATTTTAGTGGGGAGGGATGTCACAGGATCGTGCCTGAGATATATATATAGCTAGACATATTAGAGAGTCGAGGGAGGCGACCTATTACAACTCCCTCGACTCTCTAATATGTCTAGCTATATATATCTCAGGCACGATCCCGTGTGCCCCTGCTTGGGCCTGTTTGGGGCCCGGGTCAGGGTTGCCTTTGCCTTTGTTACCGCCCTCGTTCAACATTCTCCGCCGCTGGTACCCGTGGGCCTCAAAATATGCGTCTGCCTCAGCCGCCATACTCTTAACCGAGGTAACCTTGCTCAGTTTGAACTGGGCCACGAGGTCATTTGGAGCCGACAGCTCAAACTGCGTTCGCAGGAAGAGATCACGTAACCCATCCCTACTGTCAGGAGTCTTATCCTTGTTTACCCAGACATCCAGATAACCCTCAAGCCTAGCCAGGAACTGGGTAGCGGTTTCCTTTTCAGCTAACCTAGCAGATACGAATTGCCGCCGGGCAGCCTGTGCCGTGAGCCCGTATGCCTCGACCAACGCAGCCTTCATATCACCATAACTGGACTTGTCGGACCCTAAGCGATTCAACAGTGTGAGCGCCGGGCCCTCAAAGAGTGAAAGGAATTGTATTTCCTTGGCTGTCTCGTCAAGAGCATATGCCGTTGCGGTTCTTTCGAACCTCCTTATGAAAGGTTCTATATCATCACCCACCTTATACATGGGCTGCTTGATGCGTGGCAACCCCTTAGGAGCATCCACATGACCGTTGACCCCCGTATCCCCTGGTTTAGCCTTAAGAAGATCGAGCTTTCTTTGATGCTCTCTCTCTGCCTCAGCCGCCTTTTCCCTGTGAATCTCCCTAGCCCTCTCAGCCATAGCCACCTCTTCCCTGTGAGTCTCCCTAGCCCTCTCAGCCATAGCCACCTCGTGTTCCCTCGCTGCCTTAGCCTCCTCCCTATCCTGTGCTCGTTTCTCCCTCTCCCTCTCCCTCTTTTCTTCCTCCTCAGCCTTTCTACTATCTATGTAACCTTCTCGGTTCTCCTCAGTGAGGCCTAGCTCTACAGCTTCCTCGTAGATGGTTTTTATTGACGCCATTGTACCCTCGAAGAGTGAAAGGAACCAGGAAAAGCAAGTCCTATCCTATCTGCCTAATCAAATAGCACCGAAAGGAACACAAAACTAGCCAGCCCTATCCTATCAGCCTAATCTGAGATGAACAACGAACGACAAAAGAAAGTTAAGATAGCACGGTTCCGTTACCCCTGGAACGAGTTATGTGAGGGAGGAATAAAGGAAGGAATTGATAAAGAGGAACAACGGATATAAGACAAGGAGAAAAATATGTTTACGCCCTACAAAAAAAAATGACCCCTATAACTGCAACTGCGCAAGAATTTCGAACCAAAAAAAAAAACTATGAAAACCGACAACAGTTAATTAGATTACAATCCCCTTCCCTCCATTTAATCGGACGATCGCAGCACTTGCGTACGACGCACGAATGGCGAAAGAAAAAAAATCACACGGACGAAATTCTTAACGACAAAAAAAAAAACAAGCAGAGATCAATTATTATACAAGCGAAACAAAATTGATGGAACACTATTATTTCTCGATAGCCGAAATTGTATAATCTATAAATATTATTATTATACACAAGCGATGAGAAAAGATGTTTAAAATTTACCCAAGCCCACGGTCAGAAGTGACCACGCGGGTGGAAGAAGAAGGAGGGAGGGAAAAATTCCCCCACGGCTCACCTTCTTTCTAACACAACAACAATGCTATCCTAGCCTATGCCTATCTATTTTTATCTAACTTATCCGCATCGGAAACTGGTCCTGATCACGGTCGCCAGTTGTAATAGGTCGCCTCCCTCGACTCTCTAATATGTCTAGCTATATATATATCTCAGGCACGATCCTGTGACACCTACGATGCGTTACCTTTGGAGTTATGTATTGTGTATGAGGATCTCAAGGAGGCTGTCCTGAGGGCTTATGAATTGCAACCAGAAACGTACCGTTTGAAGTTCCGGGGTGTAACTAAGGGAAGAGATAGCACCTTTTTGGAACACGCCCGGGACTTGTCCGATGCTATGGGAAACTGGCTCCGATCTGAGAGGTTCACAACATTTGATGAAATTAAGCAGTTAATGATGTTGGAGCAGTTCTTTAAGAGCACGGGCGGTGATCTAACTTTGAACTTGAAGGAGAAAAACCCAAGAACTCTAGTCGAAGCAGCAGAAATGGCTGATCGACGGCTGTCATTGATTCGGGGTTGCGGGTCCTCACAGAAGTACGATGTAAGTGCTAAGGACCGTTATCCTCCCCCTCCCCGTAACAATGACACATTTAAACAGAAGAGCCATGAAACTAAAACTGAATCCAAACCTTACACCACACCGTATGTGAAAAGTCAGGGGCCTTTTACATCACAGTATAAGCCGAAACCAAAATTTATGTGTTTTAGTTGCCACCAGGAGGGTCATAAGGCAAATGAGTGCCCTAGTCGACCTCCTCCGGCAGCCGTGTCTTTTGCTCACGGCATTGGAGTGTTCAAGAGGACATCGGAGTTTGTTAGAGGCATTTCTTCCGAGGTAAATACACTGCCAGTGCAGAAGGATCCGGAAGGCTTATTCCCTGTCCGTGATGCCTTTAGTGACCACAGGGGACTCGGTTGTGTGGAGTGGGGGGGTAGAAGACATGAGGTGAGAATTTTGCGTGACACTGGGGCATCGCAAACACTGTTGAGAAATTGCACTGGTAAATCTGTCAATACAGCGCGGGTGGTTGTGGTTCAGGGAGTTAATGCGACAAGGTCATACCCGCTTGTGAGAATGAAGGTGGAAGTTGATGGTGTGACTCGTGACCTGGATGTAGGGATTGTGGAGAAGTTACCTGTTGGGGGCGTCGACCTCCTTCTCGGCAACGACTTTGCGGGACCTACTTCTGAGGCTCCCCCCTTGGTCGTTGCCGAGAAGCCGGCCGACGTGAGTAGGGAGGAGCAGGAGTGGGTTGAGAAGTGTCCGGGACAGCCTATGGCGTGTGTTGTCACCGGAGATTCTGCATCCAGGGAGTCACATTCTGGTCAACAATCTTTAGATCAGCGAAGGAAGGGTACCGAGAAGGGGTTGAAAGTTGATACGGTTGAGAGTTTAGTATCAGCGGACATTCTCGGAGACTCAGTACTAGGACCAAATATCGAGTCTGAAGAAGACCCAGTAACTGTTGTGGAAAAGGCAGAGGATGGGCTTAAAAAGACGATGGGACAGCAACGGTACGCAGAGAGAGACAAACGGGAGGCCAAACTTAATATAGGAGGGGGGCATGAGTGGTTTCGCAAACACTTGGATAGGCTTGCTCCTTCGGACATTCGTAAGTTGCAATTGGAAGACCCGGAGGTTCTTGAATGTGGTACCGGTGCTGTCGAGTTGAAGGAGGACAGTGTTGCACAGTCGAGAGATGTAGCAACGAGGTACCCTGACGCGTACCCTATGAGAAATGGGTCAGTGAAGACGGTGGTCCGAGGCTTGCTAGTGTATTTTTCCCGGTATGGTTACCCGCAGGAGATTCATGTTGTTTTGTTTGCTGCACGGGAGGTACCTGGGAAAAGTTTGGGATTCAGCCCTAATGAGCTCGTCTTTGGACACCGTGTCAGAGGGCCTCTCCATATGGTTGAAGAAGTATGGGAGGGTGCAGAAAAACCTTGTTCTATGCTCAAGTGTGTCCTCAACAGTCGAGAACGGATGTTGCGCAGTCTGGAGTTGGCTGGCCGTAATTTGACTAGCTCTCAGGCCCTCATGAAGGACAGGTACGACCTCAAGGTTGAACTCAGGGAGTTTCACGTGGGTCAGGAGGTGTTGACTCTACTGCCCCTTGTAGGTCACCCCTTATCCGCGAAGTACACTGGTCCTTATAGGGTGGTGGAGGAGCTATCGGACCTGGTTTACTTGGTAGCCACTCCAGACAGACGGAAGCGCAATCAGTTGTCATGTTAATCCCATGAAGGAGTATGAGAGGCACCCCCCTGAGCCTCTCACTGTGCCTGTGATGACGTTTAGCAGTCAAGGTGGAGAAGGAGAACGGGACAGTCAAGCTCAGGTGGAGGATAACTGGAAGGATGAGAAGTTCAAGTGGGCGCCTGAGTGTGAGAGGGTGTTTGGAGAAGTAAAACACCTGTTGTGCACTCACCCGATCCTCAGGGCCCCTGACTTTAGCCTACCTTTCCAACTAGCAACGGAGGCTAGTGGTGTGGGGGCTGGTGCCGTCCTTGTGGAAAAGGACGATGATGGGCTGGAGCATCCTGTTAGTTTCTGCTCGGAGAAGTACAATTCGGCCCAGGGGAGCTGCTCTGTTGTCGAGGAGGAGCTGCTGGCGGTTGTACTTGCTCTGAGGCATTTCGAGGTCTGTGTTCCAGCCTATGGTCCGGTCGTTGTAGTTTACCCAGATCATCACCCTCTCAAGTTCTTGGACCAGTTTCACAATCGGAATATGAGGCTGACCAGGTGGTCACTAAGGTTATTGGTATATAACCTGGACATACGCCATATTGCCGGTTGTGACAACGTGGTTGCAGATGGTCATTCAAGGGTATATGATCCTGGGTAGATTGACACACGGGTAGCCTCCTGCTTTAGTTTGAATAGTATTTTGCGCTTGGTGCTTGTTGGCTCGCGGTTGTAGCCCAGCGTATTGGGTCGTAAAGCAGGAGTTGAGCGTTTGGTATAGAAGAAAAAACTAGGCTTGCCCCTATAGTGCAGCCGAAATAAACAAATAAAAAACATAAAAATCAAATAAAAAACTTTCTTTGATAGTTGAATTTTTTCAGTATGTTATAGCAGTAATTCTGAGTTGCACTCCTCTCAGAATGCTCGGCTAGAGAAGCTCGCTCTTGAGGAGCATAACTACATATAATTTAACCTATTGTGTTGGGAGGGTTATCATTTTGAAAAAAAAAATTTGTTGAAGAACTGTGCCAGATATTTTACTGCCGCTGGGTGATGGGAAGTGGAGATATAGCATGGGTTCTAACCATCAGATTTTTGTGAGCCTTGGGGCCTCTGAGAAAAATCTTGGGGGGGGTGTGACGTTGACCACTCCGTTAGAACCGCATGGCTTGTCCGACAGTGACTCGCTAGGATCGCCAGGGCAGTGGATGGGGCTACAGTTTATGTATTAGAGTGTGCTTTATTTCATATGAAAGCTCGTGTCATGGGCAGTCCAGAAAGGCTCTTTGTTTTCGCCCATGTCAAGGCTTTATATATTTAATTGTAAAGTATATGTTTTGTCATTAACTAGTAATGATAGGATCTGGAAGAGAGAGAGGGAGTAGAACAGAGTGAGAGGGGGCGCGCAGTGTTTTTTGTCCCGCTCGATGACGTCATGGCTGGCTGCCTCGCGGGGGTTGGTGGAGGGAGGTCCTTACCAAGCTGTGAGCTTTGTTAGTGGTCAGTTGACTCGTAACCGCTGTTTTCCCACGCGGCTCGAGCTAGTGCGAGTATATATACTGGTTCCTCGCCACTCTCTCCCTCAGATCTGGTTTCTAGAACACACCCATCTTTTTGTCCCTTGCTATCTATCCCCGCTCCGCACCTGAGAATCTGTTCCTCTGCCTATCTCTCTCATTTTCCATATCTTTCACCACCTTTCTATTCACATTATATCCCCTCTGGTTAACTCTGCAAAATCAGCTTCATGCTGGCCAGTTGTATTGTGTGTTAAGGTCTGATATAACCTGTGTATGTTAGTTGTTAAGATAAGTGGATCACGAAGCATTGGTTGGCTTTCATATTGCCGCTTCCTATAATTATTAGTGTTCTGCTGGATTAGATAATGCTAGACTGGGAATCTGATATAATAGGTATTGTTTCCTATGAGTGCTGGCTTTAGTTAAAAGCGGCACGACATACCTGAGAACTAGAGTTGATTGAGTAAATTCTAGTCTGTGTGCCATTGAGAGTAGAGCATGCACGAATGAGGGCTTTTTGCCTATACCATTCTGCACTGTTCTAGTCTCGATTGTTTGTCTTTGAGGTACGCCAGGAGAACGCTTAATACTTCGGTATTAAGGTTTCTCAAGAGAGCTACCCTTCATTATAACGTAATATTTGACGCACAGACTTGAGATTTGCACTAGGCTATGCAGCATGCCATGCGCACCAGTATCTCGTATCATTGACTCTAGCTAGACTTTATCAATCATAGTAGACATTAAGTATATTAACCTAATTACTCTTTTTATGCATACCCATTTATGATTACACAAGCATTTCGCAGCCTAGTTTGATGTATTGAGACACAAACGACTTAGGCTCTTTTTGTTGATAGGAATACTGCATTGTGGCGATTATTATTAGTGTTGTAGTGTTTAGGATATTCTTGGCTCCGACGGCATTATATATTCTGCCTTTTTGTGTGCATAGCCTGCACGAGCATTGTTCCACTGCCTGCCTTTTTGGGTTCCATTTCCGATACGAGCATCTTTATAACATCTAACATTTAAAGAAGATTCCTTGTTAGTGTTGAAGGACTTTAGTGCACTTTCTTTCATGCAGGAGTGCCTGACATTTATTGATTAAAGTAACGTAAGCTGTAACTTCTCTTACCACCTTACTTTGTATACCATAACCAAGCACCTTCGGTTATAGGTAGTAATAGGCTGTTTTCACATAACATTAAGCCTAGAGTAGACGCACATTTATTGAGAGTTTGATAGCCTATTATTGCATATAGAACTCTGTAGAGTATTTGTGTTCTTTGTTCACTGGGAATATACTTCAGAGGTTGGAGCTAGCGCTTTCCGTTGTAACATTTATGCCATTACTAGTCCAATGAATAAGAGCCCTGATATATTTGAACCCCAGTCGTAACAGTACTGTTTGAATGCTTCCTTCTTGTTGTGGACAGCGGTAGAACAAGCGTGAGTAAATCAAGATTTTTTTGCATTAGACTGAGAGAAAGAAAATGGAATGTACGCTTCCATGCCCGAGAGGATTACCTCGCTAATGCGTTCAGCACTCTCCAAGGGTTATTGGCCATGGAAGCAGAAGTCATTCCATGGGAAATCAAAGAAGTACTGCCGGAGAGCCTCCCAGTTGGCAGCGCCAAAGTGCCACAAGTGCCGCCGGCTGGGAGGATCGGGTGGCCGTACTGAAGAGATAGGACAGGTGATGGAGATAAGTTTATGGTCGGAGGAACCCAAAAGGAGAGAAAAGATTGAAAGTATAAGAAGGGTTAGAAGCCAGAAATAAGTCAAGAATGTTGGGCCGATCTCCGAAGTGATCCGGGATACGGGTGGGTTGCTGGACCAGCTGCTCTACGTCATTTATGATAGAAAAGACGTAGGCTTGTTCACCAGGTTGGTCAGTAGAGTGAGAGGAGAGCCATTGGCGGTGGTGAACGTTGAAATCTCCTAAAATGGAGATTTCAGAGAAGGGAGAGATAGATAGAGTTCCACTTTAGAGTTTAGATAGTCGAAGAATTTGGGAAAGTCGGTAGAGTTAGGGGAAAGATAGACAAGACAGCACAGAAATATTTAGTATGAGAATGACAGGATAGTTTGAGCCATAAATTGAGAATTCAGAGGAGTCGAAATCGGGAACACGAGAGCAAGTGAGTTTGTTGTGCACATATGCACAATATCCGCCTCTGGCTTTGAAACTAGGATAGAGAAAGTAGGAGGATACAGAGAAGGGGCCTGCTGGCAGTTGCTTCAGACACCTGAATTTCGGTGAGAAAAAGAAGATCAGGTTTGGAGATGGAGAGATGGTGTTCGATAGAGTGAAAATTAGAGGAAAGGCCGCGAATATTACAAAAGTTGATAGTAAGAGTGTAAGGCTGTGGTTCAGAGTATTTAGAGGGGTCGCCAGGGGAAGGTCGGGCATGTATGGGGGTATTTATGGTCCCCCCCCCCCCCTTGGGGACTCCGAGACTGGGCATGTGTTCATCATTTTATGTTTTTAAAAATTATGAAGGAGGAAGTGTGGTGTGCATATTAAGTGTAGTGAAGTAGATAGGAGGAGGACGGGTTTGTGAGAGCATGCTGGACTACTCCCAGTAAGGGGAGGTGTGGTGGAGTGGTCTTGCCACTGGCCTGGTAATCCAAAGGTCCCGGGTTCAAATCCCGATGTATCAATGGGAAGATATTATTGGGATGGAATTTGTGCTGTACCTAGTATCAGTGCATTACCACAAGCCCACCGAAACGTCAATAAAATACCCTCATTGTTCCCTGATTAAATAGCACTGTATGAATATTCCCATATTCAATCTCCATAGCCCTGTTCGATTGGTGCCTACAATCTACCCCCATTCCCCCTTATTAGTCGCCTTGTACGACACACACAGTAGGACGCGTGGAGCATATTCTTTTTTTCCTCCACCATAAGATTGAGGCCCCCTTACCCCCAGGGGGTATATATATATATATATGTGTGTGTGTGTGTGTAGAAAGAGAGATTATCACATTTCAAGGATTACAGTGGATAATCTCCAACCTTAGTTTTATCTTGACGTTGACAGATAACTGTTGCATGTACACATACCAGTACTGTCTTTACTGCTCTCTCTCTCTCTCTCTCTCTCTCTCTCTCTCTCTCTCTCTCTCTCTCTCTTTCTCTTTCTCTCTCTCTCTCTATTTTAACACCTACCACCAATAGCTTAGTCCTTAACCTCGACTGTACCGGAATTTGCCTGTATGGAATTTGAAGCAATTTAAGTCATAGGCTGAGGGAAAGAATGGTTCTGTGAGAGAGTTAGAGAGCTCGACTGTTGAATAGAAGAAAGATTGAGAATAAGTTTCACTTTTGGGTTGGAGAGTTGCACAGAGTATGGGTGGGATTGTGTTGCAAGACGGGTGCTACAAGCTCTACGAAGAGGGGGTGGTATACACTGAGAGAGCTCTGAGGAACACTGATTATTGTAATAGCTGTAGAATAGTGAGAGAGATGCAACACTGCAGCGAAGCAAGAGAGACTGCAGAGAATTGGTGAAACGGAAGGCTTTCTTTTCTACTTTGTCTAGAAGTGCTGTGTGAGAGGATCCTACCCACATGTGTGAACAATACTCAGTACATGGATGCACTGTGCCTCTGTACAGAGCAAGAATCTGCGCAGGGGTAAAGAACCTCCGGAGGCGGTTGAGAACACCCAGCTTCTGGGAAGCTGTTTTAGCAAGAATGGTAATATGATCTTTCCCAGAGAGATCAGAAGAAAAAGAGACACCGAGAATATTAAGAGAAGATGAAGGGTTAGTTTGTATGTTATTGAAGAGTAAGTCCTAGTTTTCTGGAAGGGGCGACGAGTAGACAGATGGAGAAATTGAGTTTTAGAAGCATTGAAAGTAACACTGTTTTCTCTGCCCCAATTAGAGATAGTAGAGAGATCAGAAGATAGGTGCTTTATGGCTTCCTTACATGAGTTTTGGAGTTCCTGCTGTGAATGATGTGGAAGGCTAGATGAATATGTAATGTAGAGTCGTCAGCATATGAGTGAATGGGGCTTGAGGTGCAAAGGTCGTTAATGAATAATAGGAAGAGAATTGGATATAGGACAGAACCCTGAGGAACACTGGAGTTGATAGGTTGAGGAAGTTAACGGTGGCCATCCACAACCGTAGCTATGGAACGGCCAAAAAGCAAATTAGACACAAAAGCACAGATGGAGGGATAGAAACCGAAGGAGGGTAGTTTGGAAATGAGGGATTTGTGCCAGACTCTACCGAAGGCCTTCGATATGTCTAGTGCAACAGAAAAAGTCTCACCGAAGTCCTGAATGGAGGATGACAAAGAGTTAGTAAGATAAGAAAGAAGATCACCAATAGAACGGCCCTTAAGGAAGCCATACACGCGGTCTGAGACTAGGTTGTAGGAAGATAAATTCTTACGAAAATTTGAAGTAAGAATAGTTTCAAAAACTTTAGAGATGCAAGAAATGAGAGCAACTGGACGATAGTTGGAGGTTTGAAAGCGGTCACCCTTCTTTGGGACAGGTTGAATGAGAGCGAACTTCCAGCAAGAAGGGAAGAAAACATTAGAGGAGAGACAGAGACGGAAGAGTTTGCCTAGGCAGGGTGTCAGCACGGAAGCAAATTTTTTTAGTACAACATGAGGAACACCATCCGGTCCATACGCTTTCTTAGTATTAAGACAAGAGAGGGTGCAGGAAAGTACATCCTTAGAAGAGATTATGATAATAGTAATAAGTAGGAGAGAGGGGGGTGGAGAGGGAGGAATAGCACCGGAATTCAAAGTGGAGTTTATAGCGAAAGTGTTAGCGAAGAATTAAGCTCGTCAGCAGTAGAACAAGCGTGAGTAAACCAAGATTTATTTGCATTAGACTAATAGAAAGAAAATGGAATTTATGCTTCCATGCCCGAGAGGATTACCTCGGAAATACGTTCAACACTCTCAGAGAGTCCCCGGCCATGGAAGCAGAAGTCATTCCATGCAAAATCAAAGAAGTACTGCCGAGGAACCTCCCAGTCGGCAGCGCCAAGTGCCAGCTGGGAGTATCGGGTGTCCATATCGGAGAGATAGGAGAGGTGACAGAGATAATTTTATGGCCAGAGGAGCCCAAAGGAGAGAAAAGATTTACAGTATAAGCAGTAGGGTTAGAGGTTAGAAATAAGTCAAGAATATTGGGCCGATCCGGTATACGGGTGCCTTGCTGGACTAACTGCTCTAGGTTATTTAGGATAGAAGAGATGTAGGCTTGTTCACCAGGTCGGTCAGTGGAAATAGAGGAGAGCCATTGGTGGCGGTGAACGTTGATATCTCCTAAGATGGAGATTTCTGCGAAAGGAGAGATGGATAGAATGTGTTCCACTTTAGAAATTAGATAGTCAAATTTTTTTGGATAGTCAGTAGAATTAAGGGAGAGATAAACAGCGCAGAAATATTTAGTTTGAGAGTGACAAGAAAGCTTTAGCAAGAGAGTTGAGAATTCAGATGTATCAAAGTTGGGAACGCGAGAGAAAGCAAAATTGTTGCGAACATATTATGTAACATCCACCTTTGGCTTGAAACTGATGATAAAGATAGTAGGAGGGCATAGAGAAGGGTTTGCCATCAGTTGCCCCAGACAACTGAGTTTCGGCGAGAAAGAGAAGATCAGGGTTGGCAGAGGAGAGGTGGTGTTCCACAGAGTGGAAGTCAGAGGAAAGGCTATGAATATTGCAACAGTTAATAGTTAGAGTAGTTATTTAAATCGTCTAATGCTGGCCATAATGGCAAGAATAATGTCATCTTCGAATAATTAAAAAAATAACTTAACATAGAAGTAAGGGTAGAGATCGTAACCTTACCATATTTAATACCAGTTACATTAAACTACTTAACCAACATCAGCCAAAGTGATGAAATGATGGGGCAGTGATGTGGCGGGACTTTATTGTATTATATTCCAACTGCGGAAAGGCAACCACGTCTGAGCTGTTACAATGTACAGTATGTAATGGAAAACGACTTTAAACCATTGTATGTATGAACTATGTAGCCTATTCAAAAGGATGCAAACACTGCATTCATCTGGCCATTATTTTTATATGAAGTTGAAATCTTGCTTAGGGCTAAAACATTACTTGCATTATAATTAATATTAACTTATTGCTTTAATATATATAATTGGAAATGTTGGGATCAGTTAACTGGGGGACAGAGAGTCGCTCTTGAGCAGCATAATATGCAGGGTTGTGGAGGAAGGATTACTGGAGGACAGAGACTGCTCTTGGGCAGCATGATGGGCGTTGTTGTGGAGGAAGGATTAGGTTAGGACTGAGAAATTTAGCCAATTATTGTATCTTATCTGCCGTAATGGCTAAACTAAAATATGCATACCTTGAATTACTAATTGTACTTATATAAGTTATTTTCCATATACACTGTATCTATCTATTACCACACGCCTTGATCCGGACTCCCGGAGAGGGTGGCCACAAACTAATCTTCACCGAAGCCGTAAGTTCCATTATATAGCTTGTTTCGTGTGAGGATTGTTAATGCCAAACTGCCCATTGTTGTGTATTGTGTTGTGTGGGAGGTGCAAGTTTAATAATAATAATAATAATAATACTAATAATAATAATAATAATAATGAATATCTCTTCTATATTCCTAACTGTGTCCTTGTGGTTCTCCCTAGGTGATAAGTTTGGCTAAGAGACGGGGATGAACACAGCGACAATGTACAGTACAATCACGGGCACGTCCCAGCCAGCATAAACTGTCTTAAGGGGAGATGGGTTGTTTTTCTGGATCCATTTCTCCCTCGTGTTTAGCCCCATTAGTTTCGAGATTTTAGGACATTCGGCACATTTGTTTGGCGATTTTAACACCTTTAGCTCCATTTCGTTGTACATTTTATGACCTATCGTGTCATTTAGGTTTAATATTTTTTCCTGGCGAGCGATAGCGAGCCTGTAATTATAAGAGGAACCGACCTTAGGCATGTGTCATGAACTTGAAAGGGTTAACGCATCAGAGACTTTTAGAATGTATACCCCCTCCATCTCTCTCTCTCTCCACACACACACACACACACACACACACACACACACACACACACACACACACCATACACACAGCCCGTAGCCTAGTAGGTAGCGCTCTCGTCTCACACACGAGGGATCGGGGGTTCAATCCCCCGGCCGGGCGGAGACAAATTGGGCTTGTCTCCTTTCATGTGTTAGCCTCAGTTCACCTAGCTGTAAATAGGTACCTGGAATAAGTGGACGACGTTGTGACGTCCCATCTGGGGTTGGCAAAAATGGTACAAGGCGAGATGGGTATCATATGGTTCACCTAAGCTACTGGTCAACCTAAGCCTTCGGGTGAGACTGGTACCGTAGTGAGAATGGTACCATACAGATTAACCCTAAAGCCTTCGTTTCCAGATGTCGCCAATTGGCTAAAATACAGACTACACACACATCCACAGCCATTCCAACGATACATAAACACTTAACATGCATTTCACGCAATACATTCCCAGTTAAGGAGGCGCGATAATAATGAGCTTAGCTCGCATTGCGTGGATTCCCCTTGACGAAACAAGCAAGTGAATAACACACACACACACACACACACACACACACACACTAATTTATGAATATTGGGGGTTGATAGCGGTAATTCCGGGCATTGTACCGGCCCAGTAGTATAATGTGTGCGGGATATACTGTATATATATATTACTCAAATGGCGAGCAAGGACATTAATTCAAATGGGGGATGGTTGTTTTTTTATTCTGGTCTCCCTTCTCCCTCATGTTTAGCTCCATTAGTTTGGCCATTTTAAGACCTTTCATCCCATTTCTTTGTCAATATCAAGACCTTTCGAGCCATGTGGGTGTCGATTTATTGCTGACGAGCAATAGCGGGCCTGTCATTTAGGAGGATTTTTTTTTTTTACCAAAACAAATAAAAAATAAAGGGGATGTTGAAGGATTTTTTAAAAGCTTGATGGAGGTCTAGGGAGGAAACTACAACTTAAATAAACAAATACAAATAAATATATTAATTTATCAACCAATATATAAACCCTACCCCCTTAAGGGGAGATGGGTCCTTTTTCTGGTCCCTTTATCCCTCCTGTTTAGCCCCATTAATTTTCAGATTTGATGACGTTCTGCCCATTAGTTTGGCGATTTTAAGACCTTTCGCCCAATTTTTTTGTCAATATTAAGACTTTTCGTGTTATTTAGGTGTCTTTTTTCCTGGCGAGCGATGGCGAGCCTGTATTTCAAAAGGAATCGGCCTTTGCCCGGGACATTATTCTATCGAAAAATATACACATTTATGTCGGGAGGGTGTTTTTTTAAGCTTGATGGAGGTCTAGCGAGGAAACTAAATAAATACATAAATGTGGAAATAAATAAATCATCCCCCTTAAGATATCCCCGTGTTTGGCTAGGATAAGCACCAACACTTACGGTAACATTAACCCCGCTCATCAACCTTAAGATATCCTCGTGTTTGGCTAGGATAAGCACCAACACTTACGGTAACATTAACCCCACTCATCAACCTTGGTGGACAGAAGAGGTAAGAATAGCTGTGGAAGAAAAGAAGAAAGCATATAGAGAGTGGTTGGGTAGTAGAGGGAATGAAGATTCCGAGAGACAGAAACGAGCGAGGTACGTGGAGAGTAAGAGGGTGGTGAAGAGAGTAGTGAAGGAAAGTAAGAGAAGAGTAGATGAGGAATTTGGAAGGAATCTGAGTGTAAAATGGAGGGAGAGTAAGAAACTGTTCTGGAAAGAAGTCAAGAAAGTTAGGGAAGGTAGCAAGGGAAACAGTAAGGGTGTGAAAGATAAGAATGGGAGAATGCTAGCCGAGAAGCAAGAGAGAGTCGAAAGATGGAGGGAGTACTTCAGTGAGTTGCTAAATGAAAGGAATGAAGAGCCAGCAAACATAGCTGGATATGGTATGGGAGGGAGAAGAAGAGAAGTAGTGGAGGAGGAGGTGGGGATCAGGAGGTCAGAAGTGTGGGAAGCCATGAAAAGAATGAAGTTGGGGAAAGCACCAGGAACAGATGGAGTGTGTGGGGAAATGTTGAGGTATGGTGGTGAGATAGTGATAGAATGGGTATGGAAAATGTGCAAACTAGCATGGGAGAAGGGGAGTGCACCCGATGACTGGAAGACTGGCATAATAGTCCCCCTATATAAGGGCAAAGGGGAAAGAGGAGTGTGTGGTAACCACCGAGGAATATGTCTTCTAAGCGTAGTAGGGAAGGTATACAGTAGGGTAGTGATTGAGAGAGTGAGAGTGAGAACGGAGAAATGGATAGGCGACGAGCAGGGAGGTTTTAGGAAGGGAAGAGGATGTGTAGATCAGATTTTTACCCTGAATTGTGTTGTGGAGAAGTATCTGGAGAAGAAACAAAAGGTGTATGTTGCCTTTATGGACTTGGAGAAGGCCTATGACAGAGTGGATAGAGAAGGTTTGTGGAAAGTACTTAGAATATACGGAGTAGAGGGCAAGTTGCTGAAAGCAGTGAAGAGCATGTATGAGGGTGCAAAGGCGGCAGTACGTGTGGAGAGTGAGCCGAGCGAGTTCTTTGACCTGAATGTTGGTTTGAAACAGGGGTGTGTGATGTCCCCGTGGTTGTTTACTGTATATATGGATGGAGTTATGAAAGAAATACTATCAAGAGCAGTGGATGTTGGTGTATCGCTGAAAAGGGAGGGAATTGAGTGGAAGCTACCTATACTGCTGTTTGCGGATGATACAGTTCTGATGAGTGATAATGAATGGGAGTTGCAGGGTCTGGTAAATGAGTTTCGAACAGTGTGCGAAAAACGGAATTTGAAGGTAAATACGGGGAAGAGCAAGGTTATGGTCTTCGAAAGGGGTGAAGTCACAGAGTGTGAGGTGAAGCTGAACGGTCAGGCTATGGAGATCGTCAACTCTTTTAAGTATCTGGGCAGTGTGTTGAGTAAAGATGGGACTATGGATGAAGAGGTGCGGGAGAGGGTACAACAGGGGAAGAGGGTTGTAGGAACGCTAAAAGCAGTAACAAGAAATAGGGTGGTCAGTATGGAAGTGAAGAAGTCCTTGCATGACAGTGTGGTAATCCCGACACTGACTTACGGAAGCGAAGCATGGACGTTGGTTGAGAGACTCAGACCAAGAGTGAGAGCAGTGGAAATGAATTACTTAAAGAGTGCGTGCGGAGTTACATGGAAGGATAGACAGACTAATGAGGAAGTAAGAAGGAGGTGTGGTGTGGAGGTAGATGTGCTGGAAAGTGTGAAAAGGAACAACTTGAGATGGTTCGGCCATATGGGACGTATGGAAAGCGAGAGAATGACTAAGAGGGTGTACGAGAGCGAGGTGGAGGGACAGAGGGGGAGAGGAAGACCGAAAATGAGGTGGAAGGATGGAGTGAGGAACTACATGAACGAAGGCGGTGCTGGTTGGGGGGAGGGGCGTCGACTGACTGGGGACAGAGGTGCATGGGGGCGGTTCGTTCGTGGCCACCCCTTCGGGGATCACGGCATCAGGCAATAGATAGATAGATAGATAGATCAACCTTAAGATATCCCCGTGTTTGGCTAGGATAAGCACCAACACTTACGGTAACATTAACCCCGCTCATCAACCTTAAGATATCCCCGTGTTTGGCTTGGATAAGCACCAACACTTACGGTAACATTAACCCCGCTCATCAACCTTAAGATATCCTCGTGTTTGGCTAGGATAAGCACCAACACTTACGGTAACATTAACCCCGCTCATCAACCTTAAGATATCCCCGTGTTTGGCTAGGATAAGCACCAACACTTACGGTAACATTAACCCCGCTCATCAACCTTAAGATATCCTCGTGTTTGGCTAGGATAAGCACCAACACTTACGGTAACATTAACCCCGCTCATCAACCTTAAGATATCCCCGTGTTTGGCTAGGATAAGCACCAACACTTACGGTAACATTAATCCCGCTCATCAACCTTAAGATATCCCCGTGTTTGGCTAGGATAAGCACCAACACTTACGGTAACATTAACCCCGCTCATCAACCTTAAGATATCCCTGTGTTTGGCTAGGATAAGCACCAACACTTACGGTAACATTAAACCCGCTCATCAACCTTAAGATATCCCCGTGTTTGGCTAGGATAAGCAGCAACACTTACGGTAACATTAACCCCGCTCATCAACCTTAAGATATCCCCGTGTTTGGCTAGGATAAGCACCAACACTTACGGTAACATTAACCCCGCTCATCAACCTTAAGATATCCCCGTTGTGACGTTGACCACTCCGTTAGAACCGCATGGCTTGTCCTACAGTGACTCACTAGGATCGCCAGGGCAGTGGATGGGGCTACAGTTTATGTATTAGAGTGTGCTTTATTTCATATGAAAGCTTGTGTCATGGGCAGTCCAGAAAGGCTCTTTGTTTTCGCCCATGTCAAGGCTTTATATATTTAATTGTAAAGTATATGTTTTGTCATTAACTAGTAATGATAGGATCTGGGAGAGAGAGAGGGAGTAGAACAGAGTGAGAGGGGGCGCGCAGTGTTTTTTGTCCCGCTCGATGACGTCACTGCTGGCTGCCTCGCGGGGGTTGGTGGAGAGAGGTCCTTACCATGCTGCGAGCTCTGTTAGTGGTTAGTTGACTTGTAACCGCTGGTTTCCCACGCGGCTCGAGCTAGTGCGAGTATATATACTGGTTCCTCGCCACTCTCTCCCTCAGATCTGGTTTCTAGAACACACCCATCTTTTTGTCCCTTGCTATCTATCCCCGCTCCGCACCTGAGAATCTTTTCCTCTGCCTATCTCTCTCATTTTCCATATCTTTCACCACCTTTCTATTAACATTATATCCCCTCTGGTTAACTCTGCAAAATCAGCTTAATGCTGGCCAGTTGTATTGTGTGTTAAGGTCTGATATAGCCTGTGTATGTTAGTTGTTAAGATAAGTGGATCACGAAGCATTGGTTGGCTTTCATATTGCTGCTTCCTTTAGTTATTAATGTTCTGCTGGATTAGATAATGCTAGACTAGGAGTCTGATATAATAGGTATTGTTTCCTATGAGTGCTGGCTTCAGTTAAAAGCGGCACGACATACCTGAGAACTGGAGTTGATTGAGTAAATTCTAGTCTGTGTGCCATTGAGAGTAGAGCATGCACGAATGAGGGCTTTTTGCCTATACCATTCTGCACTGTTCTAGTCTCGATTGTTTGTCTTGGAGGTACGCCAGGAGAACGCTTAATACTTCGGTATTAAGGTTTCTCAAGAGAGCTACCCTTCATTATAACGTAATATTTGACGCACAGACTTGAGATTTGCACTAGGCTATGCAGCATGCCATGCGCACCAGTATCTCGTATCATTGACTCTAGCTAGACTTTATCAATCATAGTAGACATTAAGTATATTAACCTAATTACTCTTTTTATGCATACCCATTGATGATTACACAAGCATTTCGCAGCCTAGTTTGATGTATTGAGACACAAACGACTTAGGCTCTTTTTGTTGATAGGAATACTGCATTGTGGCGATTATTATTAGTGTTGTAGTGTTTAGGATATTCTTGGCTCCGACGGCATTATATATTCTGCCTTTTTGTGTGCATAGCCTGCACGAGCATTGTTCCACTGCCTGCCTTTTTGGGTTCCATTTCCGATACGAGCATCTTTACAGCATCTAACATTTAAAGAAGATTCCTTGTTAGTGTTGAAGGACTTTAGTGCACTTTCTTTCATGCACGAGTGCCTGACATTTATTGATTAAAGTAACGTAAGCTGTAACTTCTCTTACCACTTTTTTTTTTTTTTTTTTTTTTCTATATTCCAACTACTCCCTCTCGGGCATAGGCTGAGAGCCTGTACATTCCACCGCTCAACACGGTGAAGCCCGTGAGGTCTTGTTCCAGTCTGGGGAGTGAGACATGTGAAGCATCCATCATGGCTCGAAGCAGCTCCATCTCTGAAGCGGCTGGTTGCTTCGCTCAAGTGCTTCACCGTCTCATCCTCCAGACTCAGACCCTCACTCTCAGAACGCCACCTATTGAGCAGTGAACTCACTAGGCATTGTCCCCCTATAACATATTTTGAATATGGGAATATTCATACAGTGTTATTTAATCAGGGAACAATGAGGGTATTTTTTTGGCATTTCGGTGGGCTTTGTGGTAATGCACTGATACTAGGTACAGCACAAATTCAATCCCAATAATATCTTCCCATTGACATATCGGGATTTGAACCCGGGTCCATTGGATTACCAATCCAGTGGCATGACCACTCCACCACACCTCTACCTTACTTTGTATACCATAACCAAGCACCTTCGGTTATAGGTAGTAATAGGCTGTTTTCACATAACATTAAGCCTAGAGTAGACGCACATTTATTGAGAGTTTGATAGCCTATTATTGCATATAGAACTCTGTAGAGTATTTGTGTTCTTTGTTCACTGGGAATATACTTCAGAGGTTGGAGCTAGCGCTTTCCGTTGTAACATTTATGCCATTACTAGTCCAATGAATAAGAGCCCTGATATATTTGAACCCCAGTCGTAACAAATGGCGACCTTACCTAGGATTTGGTGAACCTACATTTATTAGCAGGGAACATTTGTTGTTTTGGAGAATATTTTGCGGGGATCAGCAAGAATAATTTTTTTTTGCAACATAGTATAGCCCTTGAGTATTTCCGAGAATTTTTGTGTGTATATTGAGGTATAAGAGTTTGGGGTGCTTCTTTTCTGAATATTGTGGTGAGAAATTTTTGTGAGCATCACGTCTTATACCGGATCAGAGGAGAATGGAGACACAGTACGTCATGTCGAAACGGAGGAACAGCAGCATGATGAAATGGTTAATCGGGTGAACTGTGAGGAGGATGCTAGGATATTTTTGCAATGGCCTGTTACTGCTGAGCGGTTGGAGGGTATGGAGCGGTACGGTCTTCAATGCCTGGCCACAGCTATCGGTCATGCGGGTACGAGCAGCATGACCAAGGATAACTTGATAACGTGTGTACTGGGCAGGGTGACTGGTGAGCGAGATGGGTTGAGTGCTCAGAGCCCTTCGGCCATGCTTCCCCTACACTCGACTCCCAGCCATCCCAGTAGTTTGCCGACCCCGGGTATGCTTCCGCAGTTGGGTGGTGACTGGCAGGGTGGGTTGCCCCTGGGGGGACCACCGGTAATTTCAAACATTGTAGCACCTTCACCTCCTCAAGGGTTATCTCCAGAATTATTGCTTAAGCTCGAATTAGCTAAGCTTCAGCATCAGCAGCAAATAGAATCAGCTAAGATCGAAGAGAGAAAATGTCAGCTTCAGCAGCAATTAGAATTAGCCAGGATAGAAGAGAGAAAAACTATCAGTCAAGCAAAAATCCAAGCTGAGTCGACTAGGTACTGTGCCGACATGGATGTAGAGAAGTCGCGAGTAGAGGCAACGGGACAGCGACTTGGGGCTGGTAACCGTGTTCATGAGCAGTCTCTCTCGCACTTATTGAAACTGGTTCCGGTGTTTGACGAGAGTGGTGTAACAGAATTTTTCACACGCTTTGAGAAGAAGTGCCAGGAACACCAGTGGCCAGAGAATAAATGGGCAGCACTTGTATCCTCTAGATTAATAGGCAAGGGTCTTAAAGCCTACGATGCGTTACCTTTGGAGTTATGTATTGTGTATGAGGATCTCAAGGAGGCTGTCCTGAGGGCTTATGAATTGCAACCAGAAACGTACCGTTTGAAGTTCCGGGGTGTAACTAAGGGAAGAGATAGCACCTTTTTGGAACACGCCCGGGACTTGTCCGATGCTATGGGAAACTGGCTCCGATCTGAGAAGGTCACAACATTTGATGAAATTAAGCAGTTAATGATGTTGGAGCAGTTCTTTAAGAGTACGGGCGGTGATCTAACTTTGAACTTGAAGGAGAAAAACCCAAGAACTCTAGTCGAAGCAGCAGAAATGGCTGATCGACGGCTGTCGTTGATTCGGCATTGCGGGTCCTCACAGAAGTACGATGTAAGTGCTAAGGACCGTTATCCTCCCCCTCCCCATAACAATGACACATTTAAACAGAAGAGCCATGAAACTAAAACTGAATCCAAACCTTACACCACACCGTATGTGAAAAGTCAGGGGCCTTTTACATCACAGTATAAGCCGAAACCGAAATTTATGTGTTTTAGTTGCCACCAGGAGGGTCATAAGGCAAATGAGTGCCCTAGTCGACCTCCTCCGGCAGCCGTGTCTTTTGCTCACGGCATTGGAGTGTTCAAGAGGACATCGGAGTTTGTTAGAGGCATTTCTTCCGAGGTAAATACATTGCCAGTGCAGAAGGATCCGGAAGGCTTATTCCCTGTCCGTGATGCCTTTAGTGACCACAGGGGACTCGGTTGTGTGGAGTGGGGGGGTAGAAGACATGAGGTGAGAATTTTGCGTGACACTGGGGCATCGCAAACACTGTTGAGAAATTTCACTGGTAAACCTGTCAATACGGCGTGGGTGGTTGTGGTTCAGGGAGTTAATGCAACAAGGTCATACCTGCTTGTAAGAATGAAGGTGGAAGTTGATGGTGTGACTCGGGACCTGGATGTAGGGATTGTGGAGAAGTTACCTGTTGGGGGCGTCGACCTCCTTCTCGGCAACGACTTTGCGGGACCTACTTCTGAGGCTCCACCTTTGGTCGTTCCCGAGAAGCTGGCCGACGTGAGTAGGGAGGAGCAGGAGTGGGTTGAGAAGTGTCCGGTGCAGCCTATGGCGTGTGTTGTCACCGGAGATCCTGCATCCAGGGAGTTACATTCTGGTCAACAATCTTTAGATCAGCGGAGGAAGGGTACCGAGAAGGGGTTGAAAGTTGATGCGGTTGAGAGTTTAGTATCAGCGGACATTCTCGGGGACTCAGTATTAGGACCAAATATCGAGTCTGAAGACCCAGTAACTGTTGTGGAAAAGGCAGAGGATGGGCTTAAAAAGACGATGAGACAGCAACGGTACGCAGAGAGAGAGCAACGGGAGGCCAAACTTAATGTAGGAGGGGGGCATGAGTGGTTTCGCAAACACTTGGATAGGCTTGCTCCTTCGGACATTCGTAAGTTGCAATTGGAAGACCCGGAGGTTCTTGAAGGTGGTACCGGTGCTGTCGAGTTGAGGGAGCACAGTGTTGCACAGTCGAGAGATGTAGCAACGAGGTACCCTGACGCGTACCCTATGAGAAATGGGTCAGCGAAGACGGTGGTCCGAGGCTTGCTAGTGTATTTTTCCCGGTATGGTTACCCGCAGGTTTTGTTTGCTGTGTGGGAGGTACCTGGGGAGAGTTTGGGATTCGGCCCTGATGAGCTCGTCTTTGGACACCGTGTCAGAGGGCCTCTCCATATGGTTGAAGAAGTATGGGAGGGCGCAGAAAAACCTTGTTCTATGCTCAAGTGTGTCCTCAACAGTCGAGAACGGATGTTGCGCAGTCTGGAGTTGGCTGGCCGTAATTTAACTAGCTCTCAGGCCCTCATGAAGGACAGGTACGACCTCAAGGTTGAACTCAGGGAGTTTCACGTGGGTCAGGAGGTGTTGATTCTACTGCCCCTTGTAGGTCACCCCTTATCCGCAAAGTACACTGGTCCTTATAGGGTGGTGGAGGAGCTATCGGACCTGGTTTACTTGGTAGCCACTCCAGACAGACGGAAGCGCAATCAGTTATGTCATGTTGATCCCATGAAGGAGTATGAGAGGCACCCCCCTGAGCCTCTCACTGTGCCTGTGATGACGTTTAGCAGTCAAGGTGGAGAAGGAGAACGGGACAGTCAAGCTCAGGTGGAGGATAACTGGAAGGATGAGAAGTTCAAATGGGCGCCTGAGTGTGAGAAGGTGTTTAGAGAAGTAAAACACCTGTTGTGCACTCACCCGATCCTCAGGGCCCCTGACTTTAGCCTACCTTTCCAACTAGCAACGGAGGCTAGTGGTGTGGGGGCTGGTGCCGTCCTTGTGGAAAAGGACGATGATGGGCTGGAGCATCCTGTTAGTTTCTGCTCGGAGAAGTACAATTCGGCCCAGGGGAGCTGCTCTGTTGTCGAGGAGGAGCTGCTGGCGGTTGTGCTTGCTCTGAGGCATTTCGAGGTCTGTGTTCCAGCCTATGGTCCGGTCGTTGTAGTTTACCCAGATCATCACCCTCTCAAGTTCTTGGACCAGTTTCACAATCGGAATATGAGGCTGACCAGCTGGTCACTAAGGTTATTGGTATATAACCTGGACATACGCCATATTGCCGGTTGTGACAACGTGGTTGCAGATGGTCGTTCAAGGGTATATGATCCTGGGTAGATTGACACACGGGTAGCCTCCTGCTTTAGTTTGAATAGTATTTTGCGCTTGGTGCTTGTTGGCTCGCGGTTGTAGCCCAGCGTATTGGGTCGTAAAGCAGGAGTTGAGCGTTTGGTATAGAAGTAAAAACTAGGCTTGCCCCTATAGTGCAGCCGAAATAAACAAATTAAAAACATAAAAATCAAATAAAAAAACTTTCTTTGATAGTTGAATTTTTTCAGTATGTTATAGCAGTAATTCTGAGTTGCACTCCTCTCAGAATGCTGGGCTAGAGAAGCTCGCTCTTGAGGAGCATAACTACATATAATTTAACCTATTGTGTTGGAAGGGTTATAATTTTGAATAAATGTTTTGTTGAAGAACTGTGCCAGATATTTTACTGCCGCTGGGTGATGGGAAGTGGAGATATAGCATGGGTTCTAACCATCAGATTTTTGTGAGCCTTGGGGCCTCTGAGAAAAATCTTGGGGGGGGGGGGGGGAGGGGTGACATTGACCATTCCGTTAGAACCGCATGGCTTGTCCTACAGTGACTCACTAGGATCGCCAGGGCAGTGGATGGGGCTACAGTTTATGTATTAGAGTGTGCTTTATTTCATATGAAAGCTTGTGTCATGGGCAGTCCAGAAAGGCTCTTTGTTTTCGCCCATGTCAAGGCTTTATATATTTAATTGTAAAGTATATGTTTTGTCATTAACTAGTAATGATAGGATCTGGGAGAGAGAGAGGGAGTAGAACAGAGTGAGAGGGGGCGCGCAGTGTTTTTTGTCCCGCTCGATGACGTCACTGCTGGCTGCCTCGCGGGGGTTGGTGGAGAGAGGTCCTTACCATGCTGCGAGCTCTGTTAGTGGTTAGTTGACTTGTAACCGCTGGTTTCCCACGCGGCTCGAGCTAGTGCGAGTATATATACTGGTTCCTCGCCACTCTCTCCCTCAGATCTGGTTTCTAGAACACACCCATCTTTTTGTCCCTTGCTATCTATCCCCGCTCCGCACCTGAGAATCTTTTCCTCTGCCTATCTCTCTCATTTTCCATATCTTTCACCACCTTTCTATTAACATTATATCCCCTCTGGTTAACTCTGCAAAATCAGCTTCATGCTGGCCAGTTGTATTGTGTGTTAAGGTCTGATATAGCCTGTGTATGTTAGTTGTTAAGATAAGTGGATCACAAAGCATTGGTTGGCTTTCATATTGCTGCTTCCTTTAGTTATTAATGTTCTGCTGGATTAGATAATGCTAGACTAGTAGTTTGATATAATAGGTATTGTTTCCTATGAGTGCTGGCTTCAGTTAAAAGCGGCACGACATACCTGAGAACTGGAGTTGATTGAGTAAATTCTAGTCTGTGTGCCATTGAGAGTAGAGCATGCACGAATGAGGGCTTTTTGCCTATACCATTCTGCACTGTTCTAGTCTCGATTGTTTGTCTTTGAGGTACGCCAGGAGAACGCTTAATACTTCGGTATTAAGGTTTCTCAAGAGAGCTACCCTTCATTATAACGTAATATTTGACGCACAGACTTGAGATTTGCACTAGACTATGCAGCATGCCATGCGCACCAGTATCTCGTATCATTGACTCTAGCTAGACTTTATCAATCATAGTAGACATTAAGTATATTAACCTAATTACTCTTTTTATGCATACCCATTGATGATTACACAAGCATTTCGCAGCCTAGTTTGATGTATTGAGACACAAACGACTTAGGCTCTTTTTGTTGATAGGAATACTGCATTGTGGCGATTATTATTAGTGTTGTAGTGTTTAGGATATTCTTGGCTCCGACGGCATTATATATTCTGCCTTTTTGTGTGCATAGCCTGCACGAGCATTGTTCCACTGCCTGCCTTTTTGGGTTCCATTTCCGATACGAGCATCTTTACAGCATCTAACATTTAAAGAAGATTCCTTGTTAGTGTTGAAGGACTTTAGTGCACTTTCTTTCATGCACGAGTGCCTGACATTTATTGATTAAAGTAACGTAAGCTGTAACTTCTCTTACCACCTTACTTTGTATACCATAACCAAGCACCTTCGGTTATAGGTAGTAATAGGCTGTTTTCACATAACATTAAGCCTAGAGTAGACGCACATTTATTGAGCGTTTGATAGCCTATTATTGCATATAGAACTCTGTAGAGTATTTGTGTTCTTTGTTCACTGGGAATATACTTCAGAGGTTGGAGCTAGCGCTTTCCGTTGTAACATTTATGCCATTACTAGTCCAATGAATAAGAGCCCTGATATATTTGAACCCCAGTCGTAACACCGTGTCTGGCTAGGATAAGCACCAACACTTACGGTAACATTAACCCCGCTCATCAACCTTAAGATATCCCCGTGTTTGGCTAGGATAAGCACCAACACTTACGGTAACATTAACCCCGCTCATCAACCTTAAGATATCCCCGTGTTTGGCTAGGATAAGCACCAACACTTACGGTAACATTAACCCCGCTCATCAACCTCCAGATATCCCCGTGTTTGGCTAGGATAAGCACCAACACTTACGGTAACATTAACCCCGCTAATCAACCTCAAGATATCCCCGTGTTTGGGTAGGATAAGCACCAACACTTACGGTAACATTAACCCCGCTCATCAACCTTAAGATATCCCCGTGTTTGGCTAGGATAAGCACCAACACTTACGGTAACATTAACCTCGCTCATCAACCTTAAGATATCCCTGTGTTTGGCTAGGATAAGCACCAACACTTGCGGTAACATTAACCCCGCTCATCAACCTTAAGATATCCCCGTGTTTGGCTAGGATAAGCACCAACACTTACGGTAACATTAACCCCGCTCATCAACCTTAAGATATCCCCGTCTTTGGCTAGGATAAGCACCAACACTTACGGTAACATTAACCCCGCTCATCAACCTTAAGATATCCCCGTCTTTGGCTAGGATAAGCGCCAACACTTACGGTAACATTAACCCCGCTCATCAACCTTAAGATATCCCCGTGTTTGGTTAGGATAAGCACCAACACTTACGGTAACATTAACCCCGCTCATCAACCTTAAGATATCCCCGTGTTTGGCTAGGATAAGCACCAACACTTACGGTAACATTAACCCCGCTCATCAACCTTAAGATATACCCGTGTTTGGCTAGGATAAGCACCAACACTTACGGTAACATTAACACCGCTCATCAACCTTAAGATATACCTGTGTTTAGCTAGGATAAGCACCAACACTTACGGTAACATTAACCCCGCTCATCAACCTTAAGATATCCCCGTGTTTGGCTAGGATAAGCACCAACACTTACGGTAACATTAACCCCGCTCATCAACCTTAAGATATCCCCGTGTTTGGCTAGGATAAGCACCAACACTTACGGTAACATTAACCCCGCTCATCAACCTTAAGATATCCCCGTGTTTGGCTAGGATAAGCACCAACACTTACGGTAACATTAACCCCGCTCATCAACCTTAAGATATCCCCGTGTTTGGCTAGGATAAGCACCAACACTTACGGTAACATTAACCCCGCTCATCAACCTTAAGATATCCCCGTGTTTGGCTAGGATAAGCACCAACACTTACGGTAACATTAACCCCGCTCATCAACCTTACGATATCCCCGTGTTTGGCTAGGATAAGCACCAACACTTACAGTAACATTAACCCCGCTCATCAACCTTAAGATATCCCCGTGTTTGGCTAGGATAAGCACCAACACTTACGGTAACATTAACCCCGCTCATCAACCTTAAGATATCCCCGTGTTTGGCTAGGATAAGCACCAACACTTACGGTAACATTAACCCCGCTCATCAACCTTAAGATATCCCGGTGTTTGGCTAGGATAAGCATCAACACTTACGGTAACATTAGCCCCGCTTATCAACCTTAAGATATCCCCGTGTTTGGCTAGGATAAGCACCAACACTTACGGTAACATTAACCCCGCTCATCAACCTTAAGATATCCCCGTGTTTGGCTAGGATAAGCACCAACACTTACGGGAACATTAACCCCACTCATCAACCTTAAGATATCCCCGTGTTTGGCTAGGATAAGCACCAACACTTACGGTAATATAAACCCCGCTCATCAACCTTAAGATATCCCCGTGTTTGGCTAGGATAAGCACCAACCCCTACGGTAACATTAACCCCGCTCATCAACCTTAAGATATCCCCGTGTATGGCTAGGATAAGCACCAACACTTACGGTAACATTAACCCCACTCATCAACCTTAAGATATCCTCGTCTTTGGCTAGGATAAGCACCAACACTTACGGTAACATTAACCCCGCTCATCAACCTTAAGATATCCCTCTGTTTGGCCAGGATAAGCACCAACACTTACGGTAACATTAACCCCGCTCATCAACCTTAAGATATCCCCGTGTTTGGCTAGGATAAGCACCAACACTTACGGTAACATTAACCCCACTCATCAACCTTAAGATATCCTCGTCTTTGGCTAGGATAAGCACCAACACTTACGGTAACATTAACCCCGCTCATCAACCTTAAGATATCCCCGTGTTTGGCTAGGATAAGCACCAACACTTACGGTCACATTAACCCCGCTCATCAACCTTAAGATATCCCTGTGTTTGGCTAGGATAAGCACCAACACTTACGGTAACATTAACCCTACTCATCAACCTTAAGATATCCCCGTGTTTGGCTAGGATAAGCAGCAACACTTACGGTAACATTAACCCCGCTCATCAACCTTAAGATATCCCCGTGTTTGGCTAGGATAAGCACCAACACTTACGGTAACACTAACCCCGCTCATGAACCTTAAGATATCCCCGTGTTTGGCTAGGATAAGCACCAACTCTTACGGTAACATTAACCCCGCTCATCAACCTTAAGATATCCCCGTGTTTGGCTAGGATAAGCACCAACACTTACAGTAACATTAACCCCGCTCATTAACCTTAAGATATCCCCGCGTTTGGCTAGGATAAGCACCAACACTTACGGTAACATTAACCCCGCTCATCAACCTTAAGATATCCCCGTGTTTGGCTAGGATAAGCACCAACACTTACGGTAACATTAACCTCGCTCATCAACCTTGGGATATCCCCGTGTTTGGCTAGGATAAGCACCAACACTTAGGGTAACATTAACCCCGCTCATCAACCTTAAGATATCCCCGTGTTTGGCTAGGATAAGCACGAACACTTACGGTCACATTAACCCCGCTCATCAACCTTAAGATATCCCCGTGTTTGGCTAGGATAAGCACCAACACTTAGGGTAACATTAACCCCGCTCATCAACCTTAAGATATCCCTGTGTTTGGCTAGGATAAGCACCAACACTTACGATAACATTAACCCCGCTCATCAACCTTAAGATATCCCTGTGTTTGGCTAGGATAAGCACCAACACTTACGGTAACATTAACCCCGCTCATCAACCTTAAGATATCCCCGTGTTTGGCTAGGATAAGCACCAACACTTACGGTAACATTAACCCCGCTCATCAACCTTAAGATATCCCCGTGTTTGGCTAGGATAAGCACCAACACTTACGGTAACATTAACCCCACTCATCAACCTTAAGATATCCTCGTCTTTGGCTAGGATAAGCACCAACACTTACGGTAACATTAACCCCGCTCATCAACCTTAAGATATCCCCGTGTTTGGCTAGGATAAGCACGAACACTTACGGTCACATTAACCCCGCTCATCAACCTTAAGATATCCCTGTGTTTGGCTAGGATAAGCACCAACACTTACGGTAACATTAACCCCGCTCATCAACCTTAAGATATCCCCGTGTTTGGCTAGGATAAGCACCAACACTTACGGTAACATTAACCCTGTTCATCAACCTTATGATATCCCCGTGTTTGGCTAGGATAAGCACCAACACTTACGGTAACATTAACCCCGCTCATCAACCTTAAGATATCCCCGTCTTTGGCTAGGATAAGCACCAACACTTACGGTAACATTAACCCCGCTCATCAACCTTAAGATATCCCCGTCTTTGGCTAGGATAAGCACCAACACTTACGGTAACATTAACCCCGCTCATCAACCTTAAGATATCCCCGTGTTTGGTTAGGATAAGCACCAACACTTACGGTAACATTAACCCCGCTCATCAACCTTAAGATATCCCCGTGTTTGGCTAGGATAAGCACCAACACTTACGGTAACATTAACCCCGCTCATCAACCTTAAGATATACCCGTGTTTGGCTAGGATAAGCACCAACACTTACGGTAACATTAACCCCGCTCATCAACCTTAAGATATACCTGTGTTTAGCTAGGATAAGCATCAACACTTACGATAACATTAACCCCGCTCATCAACCTTAAGATATCCCCGTGTTTGGCTAGGATAAGCACCAACACTTACGGTAACATTAACCCCGCTCATCAACCTTAAGATATCCCCGTGTTTGGCTAGGATAAGCACCAACACTTACGGTAACATTAACCCCGCTCATCAACCTTAAGATATCCCCGTGTTTGGCTAGGATAAGCACCAACACTTACGGTAACATTAACCCCGCTCATCAACCTTAAGATATCCCCGTGTTTGGCTAGGATAAGCACCAACACTTACGGTAACATTAACCCCGCTCATCAACCTTAAGATATCCCCGTGTTTGGCTAGGATAAGCACCAACACTTACGGTAACATTAACCCCGCTCATCAACCTTAAGATATCCCTGTGTTTGGCTAGGATAAGCACCAACACTTACAGTAACATTAACCCCGCTCATCAACCTTAAGATATCCCCGTGTTTGGCTAGGATAAGCACCAACACTTACGGTAACATTAACCCCGCTCATCAACCTTAAGATATCCCCGTGTTTGGCTAGGATAAGCACCAACACTTACGGTAACATTAACCCCGCTCATCAACCTTAAGATATCCGGTGTTTGGCTAGGATAAGCATCAACACTTACGGTAACATTAGCCCCGCTTATCAACCTTAAGATATCCCCGTGTTTGGCTAGGATAAGCACCAACACTTACGGTAACATTAACCCCGCTCATCAACCTTAAGATATCCCCGTGTTTGGCTAGGATAAGCACCAACACTTACGGGAACATTAACCCCACTCATCAACCTTAAGATATCCCCGTGTTTGGCTAGGATAAGCACCAACACTTACGGTAATATAAACCCCGCTCATCAACCTTAAGATATCCCCGTGTTTGGCTAGGATAAGCACCAACACTTACGGTAACATTAACCCCGCTCATCAACCTTAAGATATCCCCGTGTATGGCTAGGATAAGCACCAACACTTACGGTAACATTAACCCCACTCATCAACCTTAAGATATCCTCGTCTTTGGCTAGGATAAGCACCAACACTTACGGTAACATTAACCCCGCTCATCAACCTTAAGATATCCCTGTGTTTGGCTAGGATAAGCACCAACACTTACGGTAACATTAACCCCGCTCATCAACCTTAAGATATCCCCGTGTTTGGCTAGGATAAGCACCAACACTTACGGTAACATTAACCCCACTCATCAACCTTAAGATATCCTCGTCTTTGGCTAGGATAAGCACCAACACTTACGGTAACATTAACCCCGCTCATCAACCTTAAGATATCCCCGTGTTTGGCTAGGATAAGCACCAACACTTACGGTCACATTAACCCCGCTCATCAACCTTAAGATATCCCTGTGTTTGGCTAGGATAAGCACCAACACTTACGGTAACATTAACCCTACTCATCAACCTTAAGATATCCCCGTGTTTGGCTAGGATAAGCAGCAACACTTACGGTAACATTAACCCCGCTCATCAACCTTAAGATATCCCCGTGTTTGGCTAGGATAAGCACCAACACTTACGGTAACACTAACCCCGCTCATCAACCTTAAGATATCCCCGTGTTTGGCTAGGATAAGCACCAACTCTTACGGTAACATTAACCCCGCTCATCAACCTTAAGATATCCCCGTGTTTGGCTAGGATAAGCACCAACACTTACGGTAACATTAACCCCGCTCATTAACCTTAAGATATCCCCGCGTTTGGCTAGGATAAGCACCAACACTTACGGTAACATTAACCCCGCTCATCAACCTTAAGATATCCCCGTGTTTGGCTAGGATAAGCACCAACACTTACGGTAACATTAACCTCGCTCATCAACCTTGGGATATCCCCGTGTTTGGCTAGGATAAGCACCAACACTTAGGGTAACATTAACCCCGCTCATCAACCTTAAGATATCCCCGTGTTTGGCTAGGATAAGCACGAACACTTACGGTCACATTAACCCCGCTCATCAACCTTAAGATATCCCCGTGTTTGGCTAGGATAAGCACCAACACTTAGGGTAACATTAACCCCGCTCATCAACCTTAAGATATCCCTGTGTTTGGCTAGGATAAGCACCAACACTTACGATAACATTAACCCCGCTCATCAACCTTAAGATATCCCTGTGTTTGGCTAGGATAAGCACCAACACTTACGGTAACATTAACCCCGCTCATCAACCTTAAGATATCCCCGTGTTTGGCTAGGATAAGCACCAACACTTACGGTAACATTAACCCCGCTCATCAACCTTAAGATATCCCCGTGTTTGGCTAGGATAAGCACCAACACTTACGGTAACATTAACCCCACTCATCAACCTTAAGATATCCTCGTCTTTGGCTAGGATAAGCACCAACACTTACGGTAACATTAACCCCGCTCATCAACCTTAAGATATCCCCGTGTTTGGCTAGGATAAGCACGAACACTTACGGTCACATTAACCCCGCTCATCAACCTTAAGATATCCCTGCGTTTGGCTAGGATAAGCACCAACACTTACGGTAACATTAACCCTACTCATCAACCTTAAGATATCCCCGTGTTTGGCTAGGATAAGCAGCAAAACTTACGGTAACATTAACCCCGCTCATCAACCTTAAGATATCCCCGAGTTTGGCTAGGATAAGCACCAACACTTACGGTAACATTAACCCCGCTCATCAACCTTATGATATCCCCGTGTTTGGCTAGGATAAGCACCAACAATTACGGTAACATTAACCCCGCTCATCAACCTTAAGATATCCCCGTGTTTGGCTAGGATAAGCACCAACACTTACGGTAACATTAACCCCGCTCATCAACCTTATGATATCCCCGTGTTTGGCTAGGATAAGCACCAACACTTACGGTAACATTAACCCCGCTCATCAACCTTAAGATATCCCCGTGTTTGGCTAGGATAAGCACCAACACTTACGGTAACATTAACCCCGCTCATTAACCTTAAGATATCCCCGCGTTTGGCTAGGATAAGCACTAACACTTAAGGTAACATTAACCCCGCTCATCAACCTTAAGATATCCCCTCGTTTGGCTAGGATAAGCACCAACACTTACGGTAACATTAACCCCGCTCATCAACCTTAACCCGCTGAGTGCCAGCCAATTTTGACCGTGCGCTTCTGCCAGTGCCAGAGTTTATTTTTATTTTGTTTTGGCCAAATCTATCAAGTTGGGAGAGAAAGGAAGGATAATAGTAAAAAAAACACTCCCCTCGCCAGAAATCAGGTCCCCGATGGTCCCGAAAGTAGCTGAAAAGACACTATAGACTAAAGAGACTTTTATGGTATCGGAATGTATAGGTGGGAGGGTGGTGGGAGGGTGGTTTTGGGGTTAGTGGGGGGAAGGTAGAAGGGTAGTTGACTTGTGTTACACCTATGAAGCCGATTGGTGAGGTAGTTTCATCACCACGGATTTTCCTTTGTTTTCCTTTTTTCCTTTCTACGCTGGAAGTAGGTGGTGATAGGTGGTTGGGGGTGTGGTGGAGGGAAGGCAGAAGGGTAAGAGACTTGTCACACATATATGGAACCGATTGGTCCAATCGTTTCGCCGCTACAGATTGTCCTTTTTTTCCTTCTGACGGGACCGACAGTCAGCGAGTGGGTGAAAGGAGGGATTTGGGATTTTTGTGGTGGGTAGCCAAAAGGGTAAGGTACATGTGGTAAAAATATGAAAGCCATAGGTGCAGTCGTTTCGCTGCTACGATTTTTGTTCTGCGAGGACGTATATATACGTCCCTGGCACTGGGCGTGACAACACCCTAGGATGTATATATACGTCCCTGGCACTCAGGGGGTTAAGATATCCCCGCGTTTGGCTAGGATAAGCACCAACACTTACGGTAACATTAACCCCGCTCATCAACCTTAAGATATCCCCGCATTTGGCTAGGATAAGCACCAACACTTACGGTAACATTAACCCCGCTCATCAACCTTAAGATATCCCCGCATTTGGCTAGGATAAGCACCAACACTTACGGTAACATTAACCCCGCTCATCAACCTTAAGATATCCCCGCATTTGGCTAGGATAAGCACCAACACTTACGGTAACATTAACCCCGCTCATCAACCTTAAGATATCCCCGTGTTTGGCTAGGATAAGCACCAACACTTACGGTAACATTAACCCCGCTCATCAACCTTAAGATATCCCCGCATTTGGCTAGGATAAGCACCAACACTTACGGTAACATTAACCCCGCTCATCAACCTTAAGATATCCCCGTGTTTGGCTAGGATAAGCACCAACACTTACGGTAACATTAACCCCGCTCATCAACCTTAAGATATCCCCGTGTTTGGCTAGGATAAGCACCAACACTTACGGTAACATTAACCCCGCTCATCAACCTTAAGATATCCCCGCATTTGGCTAGGATAAGCACCAACACTTACGGTAACATTAACCCCGCTCATCAACCTTAAGATATCCCCGCATTTGGCTAGGATAAGCACCAACACTTACGGTAACATTAACCCCGCTCATCAACCTTAAGATATCCCCGCATTTGGCTAGGATAAGCACCAACACTTACGGTAACATTAACCCCGCTCATCAACCTTAAGATATCCCCGTGTTTGGCTAGGATAAGCACCAACACTTACGGTAACATTAACCCCGCTCATCAACCTTAAGATATCCCCGCATTTGGCTAGGATAAGCACCAACACTTACGGTAACATTAACCCCGCTCATCAACCTTAAGATATCCCCGTGTTTGGCTAGGATAAGCACCAACACTTACGGTAACATTAACCCCGCTCATCAACCTTAAGATATCCCCGCATTTGGCTAGGATAAGCACCAACACTTACGGTAACATTAACCCCGCTCATCAACCTTAAGATATCCCCGTGTTTGGCTAGGATAAGCACCAACACTTACGGTAACATTAACCCCGCTCATCAACCTTAAGATATCCCCGTGTTTGGCTAGGATAAGCACCAACACTTACGGTAACATTAACCCCGCTCATCAACCTTAAGATATCCCCGCATTTGGCTAGGATAAGCACCAACACTTACGGTAACATTAACCCCGCTCATCAACCTTAAGATATCCCCGCATTTGGCTAGGATAAGCACCAACACTTACAGTAACATTAACCCCGCTCATCAACCTTAAGATATCCCCGTGTTTGGCTAGGATAAGCACCAACACTTACGGTAACATTAACCCCGCTCATCAACCTTAAGATATCCCCGCATTTGGCTAGGATAAGCACCAACACTTACGGTAACATTAACCCCGCTCATCAACCTTAAGATATCCCCGTGTTTGGCTAGGATAAGCACCAACACTTACGGTAACATTAACCCCGCTCATCAACCTTAAGATATCCCCGTGTTTGGCTAGGATAAGCACCAACACTTACGGTAACATTAACCCCGCTCATCAACCTTAAGATATCCCCGTGTTTGGCTAGGATAAGCACCAACACTTACGGTAACATTAACCCCGCTCATCAACCTTAAGATATCCCCGTGTTTGGCTAGGATAAGCACCAACACTTACGGTAACATTAACCCCGCTCATCAACCTTTAGGGGGGAGGGTCATATTTAGCTGCTCATTTATGCGTCTGTTTAGTATTTTGGGTTTGTTTCCTCCCTAGACCTCCATCAAGCTTTACTAAACATTCTACCTAGACCCACCTTCAAGATAAATTTGTACATTTTTCGATAGAAAAATGGCCCAGCCGAAGGCCGGTTTCCCTTAAATAACAGGTTCTCTATCTCTCGCCAGGAAATAATCGACACCTAAATAACACGAAAAGTCTTAATATTGACAAAAAATAGAGCGAAAAGTCTTAAAATTGCCAAACTAATGGGCCGAACGTCTTAAAATAAGAAAACTAAGGGAGCGAAACATGAGTAAGAAGGGGGACCAGAACAACGACCCACTCCCCTTAACCAAGATATAACATCGTATAAATCAACCTCGTAAATCACCCATCCATGCTCTTCAAGGCGGCAGTACGTGTGGAGAGTGAGCAGAGCGAGTTCTTTGACCTGAATGTTGGTTTGAAACAGGGGTGTGTGATGTCCCCGTGGCTGTTTACTGTATATATGGATGGAGTTATGAAAGAAATACTATCAAGAGTAGTGGATGTTGGTGTATCGCTGAAAAGGGAGGGAATTGAGTGGAAGCTACCTATACTGCTGTTTGCAGATGATACAGTTCTGATGAGTGATAATGAATGGGAGTTGCAGGGTCTGGTAAATGAGTTTGGAACAGTGTGCGAAAAACGGAATTTGAAGGTAAATACGGGGAAGAGCAAGGTTATGGTCTTCGAAAGGGGTGAAGTCACAGAGTGTGAGGTGAAGCTGAACGGTCAGGCTATGGAGATCGTCAACTCTTTTAAGTATCTGGGCAGTGTGTTGAGTAAAGATGGGACTATGGATGAAGAGGTGCGGGAGAGGGTACAACAGGGGAAGAGGGTTGTAGGAACGCTAAAAGCAGTAACAAGAAATAGGGTGGTCAGTATGGAAGTGAAGAAGTCCTTGCATGACAGTGTGGTAATCCCGACACTGACTTACGGAAGCGAAGCATGGACGTTGGTTGAGAGACTCAGACCAAGAGTGAGAGCAGTGGAAATGAATTACTTAAGGAGTGCGTGCGGAATTACATGGAGGGATAGACAGACTAATGAGGAAGTAAGAAGGAGGTGTGGTGTGGAGGTAGATGTCCTGGAAAGTGTGAAAAGGAACAACTTGAGATGGTTCGGCCATATGGAACGTATGGAAAGCGAGAGAATGACTAAGAGGGTGTACGAGAGCGAGGTGGAGGGACAGAGGGGGAGAGGTAGACCGAATATGAGGTGGAAGGATGGAGTGAGGAACTACATGAATGAAGGCGGTGCTGGTTGGGGGGAGGGGCGTCGACTGACTGGGGACAGAGGTGCATGGGGGCGGTTCGTTCGTGGCCACCCCTTCGGGGATCACGGCGTCAGGCAATAGATAGATAGATAGATAGTAAATCACCCAACTTCATTACAATATCACATGTACGGAACTTTGGAACATGTGTACACAAGTCGTAAGGTTGGTTTTTAGCTGTTGGTTTTTGGTCTATGTATTTACTTATTAATATAGTTTCTAGTTTCC
>JBAKBP010021581.1:0-40423 GCA_037953745.1 Lithodes maja
AATAGCTCACACATATTATTGCTACACTTAGTATATATTAACATATATAGCTTAGACGTGTTCTTCGGGAATCGATAACCAGCGAGGCAGCGGGCAACAGATGTTGTTCGCTGCCTCGCTACTTATCCTATTACTAATCAATATTGGTATGTTCATTTTGTCATGTATTAGTAAATTTAAAGCAATCGCATAATATTTATCTGCTTAATTTAGAGGGTATCATTTGCGTAAGAATGACATTGATAAATATTGTATACTACTGATACTTAACTTAACATTTGTTTTTTAAATGAGAGAGAGAGAGAGAGAGAGAGAGAGAGAGAGAGAGAGAGAGAGAGGAGGGGAGACGAAGGGAGTGGAGAAGGAGAATTGGGGTGAAAGAAAGAGGGGGAGGAGGAGGGATTGGGAAGTGCGAAGAACAGACACTTGATCTTCGGTATATTTAACTCTATAAATAACATAACACCTGATGTGCATTACTTATTTGTGATCTTGGCTTCCAACATGGGCTAGTCGTATAATATAGCCTGTGTGTTGTGTAACATTAAACTTACGCTGTGTGCTGGTCTCGAACACACACACACACACACGTTTGACTCCTCCTCCTTCCAACCTCTGTATTAACCCCGCCCCCTTTTATTAGAAGCGATTAAAGGGCCATCTATTAAAAGATAAGTGAACTAATACATTGCCTTAGGCCATGGACAACAGTTCTGTAGTAGACTGTTCCTCTTCACGCTGGTATTCTTATTCATTATATATATATATATCACAAATACATGTGAGCCACTAAATGTTTTAGTCTCTCAGTGGGGTTCGAACCGTCGACCGTCAGGACGATAGCCGACGCTTTAACCAATTCCACCACGGCAGTCGGCTATCGTCCTGACGGTCGACGGTTCGAACCCCACTGAGACACTAAAATATAATATATACATATAATATATATAATATATAATATATATATAATATATAATAATATAATATATATATAATATATATATAATATTCCCTTCATGCTGGAAGTTTGCTCACATTCAACCTGTCCCAAAGAAGGGTGACCGCTCTCAACCCTCCAACTATCGTCCAATTGCTCTTATCTCTTGTCTTTCTAAAGTTTTTGAAACTATTCTTGCTTCCAAATTTCTTAAGCATTTCTCTTCTCATAATCTGCTCTCAGATCGCCAGTATGGCTTCCTTAAGGGTCGCTCTACTGGTGATCTTCTTTCATATCTTACTAACTCTTGGTCATCCTCCTTTCGGGACTTCGGTGAGACTTTTTCTATTGCACTAGACATATCGAAAGCCTTCGATAGAGTCTGGCATAAATCTTTAATTTCTAAACTACCCTCCTTCGGTTTCTATCCCTCCATCTGTGCCTTTGTCTCTAATTTCCTTTCCGGCCGTTCCATAGCCGCGGTTGTGGACGGCCATTGTTCACTTCCTCACCCTATAAACTCCGGTGTTCCTCAGGGCTCTGTCCTATCTCCTATTCTCTTTCTAATTTTTATAAATGATCTCCTTAACTGTACCTTAATTCCCATCCATTCATACGCAGACGACTCAACCTTACACTACTCCATTAGTTTTTCAGAACGCCCCAGCCAGCAATCTCTCAACAACAAACGTAATGAAGCCATAGAACTCTTAAATTCTGATCTAAATACAATTTCCAATTGGGGCAGAGAAAACCTTGTTAACTTTAATGCTTCCAAAACCCAATTTCTCCATCTATCTACCCGTCAGGATCTCCCAGCGGACTATCCCTTATTCTTCAACAATACAAAAATCAACCCTTCATCTTCTCTCAATATTCTTGGTGTCTCTTTTTCTTCTGCTCTCATTTGGAAGGACCATATTACCAGTCTTGCTAAGGCAGCCTCCCAGAAGCTGGGTGTGCTCAACCGCCTCAGGGGGTTCTTTTCCCCTGCACAGCTTCTTGCTCTGTACAGGGGCATAGTGCGCCCTTGTATTGAGTATTGTTCACATGTGTGGGGAGGTTCCTCTCACACCGCTCTCCTAGACAAAGTTGAAAGGAAGGGCTTTCGTATCATTAACTCCCGTCCACTCACCAACTCTCTGCAATCTCTCTCTCTCCGCCGCAATGTTGCATCTCTCTCGCTATTCTATCGCTACTATAATAATCAGTGTTCCTCAGAGCTATCCCAGTGCATACCACCTCCTTTACGTAGGGCACGTGGTACCCGTCTTGCAACTCAATCCCACCCCTACTCTGTGCAACTCTCCAACCCAAGAGTGAAACGTTACTCTCAAACTTTCTTCTACTCAACAGCTGAGCTCTGGAACTCTCTCCCAGAATCAGTCTTTCCCTCTTCCTATGACTTAAATTGCTTCAAACTCCGTGTGTCCAGGCATTTTGGCTCGAACGTCCCTTGATTTTGGCCCTGTCACTCTTTCAACTATGGGGGAGGCACTCGCTATAGGCAGTTATGCCTTTTGCCTCCCTCAATCACATAGAAAAAAAAAAAAAAAAAAAAAATATATATATATATATATATATATATATATATATATATATATATATATATATATATATAAAAAAAAATCTCTGTCAGTGAGGGAGGCAAAAAGCATGTAGCGAGTGCCTCTCCCAGAGTTGAAAGAATGACAGGGCCAAAATTAAGGGAAGTTCGAGCCAAAATGCCTGGACACACGGATTTTGAAGCAATTTAAGTCATAGGAAGAGGGAAAGACTGATTCTTGGAGGGATTTCCAGAGCTCAGCTGTTGAATAGAAGAAAGACAGTAACTTTTCACTCTTGTGTTGAACAGTTGCACAGAGTATGGGTGGGATTGTGTTGCAAGACAGGTACCACGTGCCCCCTATGTACAGTAGAGGAGGTGGTATACACTGGGAGAGCTCTGAGGAACACTTATTATAGTAGCGATAGAATAGCGAGATAGATGCAATTTTGTGGCGGAGAGAGTAAGATTGCAGAGAGTTTGTGAGTGGACGGGAGTTAATGATACCAAAGGCCTTCCTTTCTACTTTCTAGGAGTGCAGTGTGAGAGCATCCTCCTCACAGATGTGAACAATACTCAATACAAGGACGCATTGTGCCCCTGGACAGAGCAAGAAACTGTGCTGGAGTAAAGAACCCCTTGTGGCGGTTGAGCACACCCAGTTTCTGGGAGGCTGCCTTAGCAAGACTGGTAATATGGTCCTTCCAAGTGAGAGCAGAAGAAAAAGAGACAATAGGAATATTGAGAGAAGATGAAGGATTGATTTTGTTATTGTAGAAGTATAAGGGAAAGTCCTCTGTGAGTTCAAGATGGGGAGTAAAATGGAGAAATTTTGTTTTGGAAGCATTAAAGGCAACAAGGTTTTCTCTGCCCCAATTGGAAATAGTACTTAGATCAGCAGATAAGTGTTCTATGGCTTCATTACGTTTGTTTTTGAGGGATTGCTGGCTGGGGCATTATGGAAACCTAAATGAGTAGTGAAAGGTAGAGTCGTCTGGATATGAATGGATGGGACTGGAGAAGATCATTTATGAAAATTAGAAAAAGAATGGGAGATAGGACAGAGCTCTGAGGAACACCAGAGTTGATAGCATGAGGATGTGAGCGATGGCCGTCCACAAGCACAGCTACGGAATGGCCGGAAAGGAAATTAGAGACAAAGACACAGATGCCGGGAGAGAAACCGAAAGAGGGTAGTTTAAAACTTACAGATTTGTGCCAGACTCGATAGAAGGCCTTCGATATGTCTAGTGCAATAGAAAAGGTCTCACCGAAGTCCCGAAAGGAGGATGACTAGGAGTTACTAAGATATGAAAGAAGGTCGCCAGTAGAGTGACCCTTAAGGAAGCCATACTGGGGATCTGAGAGTAGATTATGAGAAGAGAAATGCTTAAGAAATTTGGAAGCAAGAATAGTTTAAAAAACTTTAGCGATACAAGAAATGAGAGCAATTGGACGATAGTTGGAGGGTTGAGAGCGGTCACCCTTCTTTGGGACAGCTTGAATGAGAGCAAACTTTCAGCAAGAAGGGAAGAGGTTAGAGAGACAGAGATGAAAGAGTTTGCCTAGGCAGGGAGTCAGCACGGAAGCACAGTTTTTTAGTACAACAGGAGGAACATCGTCCGGACCATACGCCTTCTTAGAATTAAGTCCAGAGAGGGTAGAAAGTACATCTTTAGAAGAAATTAGGATATTAGGCATAAGTAGGAGAGAGGGGGGTGGAGAGGGAGGAATAGCACTGGAATCATCTAAGGTGGAGTTTCTAGCAAAAGTTTAAGCAAAGAGTTCAGCTTTGTCAGAGGAAGAAGTGATGGTTGTGCCATTAGAGTGGAAAAGGGGAGGGAAAGACGAGGAAGAATAGTTGTTGGAGAGGTTTTTGGCTAGATATAAGAAAGCTTGAGAATAGCTAGAGTTGGGAATTTTAGTGCATTTATTATTAATCAAAGAGTGTTTGGCAAGTCGAAGAACAGATTTGGCATAATTCCAGGCAGAATCATAGGAAGATTGAGATTGTAGAATTTTAAGGCGTCGGTTCCGTTTGAATGTTTCCTCCTTGTTGCGGACAGAAGTAGAACAACCGTGAGTAAACCAAGATTTGTTTGCACTAGACTGAGAAAAAGAAAATGGAATGTATGCTTCCATGCCCGAGAGTTTTACCTCGGAAGTACTGACGAAGAGTTTCCCAGTCGGCAGCGCCAAAGTGCCACAAACGCCGCCGGTTGGGAGGATCGCGTGGCCGTACAGGAGAGATAGGACAGGTGACAGATATTAGTTTTTAACGGAAAGGTTAGAGGTTAGAAATAAGTCAAGAATATTGGGCCAATCTCCGAAGCGATCCAGGACACGGGTAGGTTGCTGGACTAACTGCTCTAGGTAGTTTAGGATAGAAAAGATGAAGGTTTGTTCACCAGGTTGGTCAGTGGAAACAGAGGAGAGCCATTGGAGGTGGTTAATGTTGAAATCTCCTAAGATGGAGATTTCTGCGAAAAGAGAGATGGATAGAATGTGTTTCACTTTAGAAGTTAGAAAGTCGAAGAATTTTGGATAGACAGTAGAATTATGGGAGAGATAAACAGCGCAGAAATATTTAGTTTGAGAGTGACAAGAAAGCTTTAGCCAGAGAGTTGAACATTCAGAAGAATCTAAGTTGGGAACATGATAGATAGCAAGATTGTTGCGTACATAGATGCAACATCCACCTTTGGCTTGAACATGAGGATAGAGATAGTAAGAGGATACAGAGAAGGATTTGCTGTCAGTAGTCCCAGACAACTGTGTCTCTGTGAGAAAGATAAGATCAGGGTTGGCAGAGGAGAGGTGGTGTTCCACAGAGAGGTGGTGTTCCACAGAGTGGAAGTTAGAGGAGAGGCCACGAATGTTGCAGAAGTTAATAATAAGAATAGAAGGTAGTGGTCCAGAGCATTTTGTGGAGTCGTTGTCAGGGGATAGTCGGATGGAGGCATTTCTGGTCCCCACCCCTGGGGACTCCGAGGCTGGTCATAAAGTCTTCATATTTTTTTTGTATAGAGATATAGTGAGGTATGTAAGGTGTTTGTAGTATAGTGTATTGATAGTAGGAGAAGGTGTTTTGGCAGGCAGGCTGGGGTTGCCCTCAGTGTTGATGGGGCACAGAAAGGATCAGCTAGGAAGGCCAGGTGGTGAAACAGGAGTTTCAGCTGTCCTTATCAACCACCTAGCACTCCCCGGGAGTACTGCCCTGTTCGACTGGTTCCTACAGCCTCCTCCTAACAATTCTGGAGGTGGGATGTTTGTGTGTGTTTGTGTGTGTAATTAGCTTCGCTTGGGGACGTTTTGTGGCCACCCTCACGAAGGTGAATAAGCCGTCTGGCAAGAGATTGATAGCTACGTTATTATAATGTCCCATGACACTTTTCTAAATCTCACGAATTAATAACAAAAATATGTTGGTAACGGCAAAGCATGTGAGACTTACTGTAAGGACAGCCATTCGAATACATGATGATGGAAGGGGTAACGGGAGAAGGTTCGGCTGGGTCATCTTGAGGCTGCTACACCGTCCCACTGACTGACACTTCCTGGACCTCCTCCCGACATTTTATCAACTCAGCACACCTAACAAACAACTCGCTCATAGATACAAGCTGCGCACACTCCTTCCTTGGCATTTGAGGACCACAAACCAATTATCTTGGAAGTAAAGCTGAAGGCAAAACATATATTACAAAGAGCTATATTTCAGATATTGAAGATTTTATTATATTGTGAAGTGGTTCATATAACATATGTCAATGTTAAATGTAATACTGTATAATATGCTTCTAACGCGTCTGCATAAATATTGGCTACACTTACTACTTGCCACCACAATCTAATACGCTCAACTTCACATTTTCGAAGATCCATTTATCCATGTATCCAAAATATATTGATATATCCATCCAAATCGTAAAATTAATTGTTTATGATATTTATGTATACCAATATACTCTTTGTACAATTATATCAGCTGAGTGTCCGACATATATGTAAATATTGTATATACATTTCGTAACTATACAGTATATGAAAGTATGAAGTAAATGCACTCCAGTGGGAAATCAAGGAAGAAAGAGGAGGCCAATTAATGAGGAGTAGTAGTAACTTCAGTATGGAAGCAATGAGAGGATTATATAATTGATATTTGTTACCAACATTAATTTATTGTAGTGAATAATTATAATACAATGAAACGTAGGAGTAATAATTTTGGATATAATATAGACAAATATCTTTTTAAACGATACATAATTATGATTGTCTTCTTTCTGTACATTAACTCCTTAAGGGGGCCAACCTCGGTGTTTTTCTTTCTCTCCCTCTCTCTTTGGCTTGTATCCATTCGGCCCCATTCAGCCTACTGTTTTAAGACGTTTACCCCCATTTAGGCATTAATATTTTCCTGGCGAGCGGTAGCGAGCCAGCATATATATATTTTTGTTTTACAGCAAGATAAATTTGTACATTTTTAGATAGAAAAATGTCTCCGGCGAAGCCGCATTTCTCCATACAATGGTGGCTCGCTATCGCTCGCCAGGAAGAAATCGACACCTGGATGGGGATAAAAGTCTTAAAACAGTTGGTTGAATGGGGCCAAATAGATACAAGCCAGAGAAAGAAAGAAAAGGAGAAAAAGATAAAAATAAAGCAGGTGAGCCCCCTTAACCCTAGGTGGCACTATATGGGGTCAATAGGGTACACGCACAGGTGAGTGGTTGATCAATGTTCAGTCCCACACATATAATATACACACACATGTTCGATGAGTGGTTGATCAATGTTCAGTCCCACACATATAATATACACACACATGTTCGATGAGTGGTTGATCAATGTTCAGTCCCACACATATAATATACACACACATGTTCGATGAGTGGTTGATCAATGTTCAGTCCCACACATATAATATACACACACATGTTCGATGAGTGGTTGATCAATGTTCAGTCCCACACATATAATATACACACACATGTTCGATGAGTGGTTGATCAATGTTCAGTTCCACACATATAATATACACACACATGTTCGATGAGTGGTTGATCAATGTTCAGTCCCACACATATAATATACACACACATGTTCGATGAGTGGAATGTTGGTTGAGGCTCTCGATGTGATACATAAGGAATATAGCAACACAGAACCATGGGGTTTGTACCATGAAGGGGAGGTTTTTAGTTGGTTCCCTAGACCTCCATCAAGCTTAAAATTACACCCCCTTGAGTCCCTTTCAAGATAAATTTGTAAATTTTTCGGTAGAAAAATTTCCCGGCCAAAGGCCGGTTCCTCTTAAATTACAGGCTCGCTATCGCTCGCCAGGATAAAATTGACACCTGAATGGCACGAAAGGTCTTAATATGGGATGAAAGTTCTTTAAATAGCTAAACTAATGGGGCAAATGTTTTATAATATCAAAAGCAATGGGGCTAAACATGAGGGAGAAAGGGGTCAAGAAAAAATCCCTCGAGTGGAGATCTCCCCTTAACAAGCTGAATAAAGGTATGTGGTAATGGTATTTGGTTGGTTATAAAGGTATGTGGTAATGGTATTTGGTTGGTTATAAAGGTATGTGGTAATGGTATTTGGTTGGTTATAAAGGTATGTGGTAATGGTATTTGGTTGGTTATAAAGGTATGTGGTAATGGTATTTGGTTGGTTATAAAGGTATGTGGTAATGGTATTTGGTTGGTTATAAAGGTATGTGGTAATGGTATTTGGTTGGTTATAAAGGTATGTGGTAATGGTATTTGGTTGGTTATAAAGGTATGTGGTAATGGTATTTGGTTGGTTATAAAGGTATGTGGTAATGGTATTTGGTTGGTTATAAAGGTATGTGGTAATGGTATTTGGTTGGTTATAAAGGTATGTGGTAATGGTATTTGGTTGGTTATAAAGGTATGTGGTAATGGTATTTGGTTGGTTATAAAGGTATGTGGTAATGGTATTTGGTTGGTTATAAAGGTATGTGGTAATGGTATTTGGTTGGTTATAAAGGTATGTGGTAATGGTATTTGGTTGGTTATAAAGGTATGTGGTAATGGTATTTGGTTGGTTATAAAGGTATGTGGTAATGGTATTTGGTTGGTTATAAAGGTATGTGGTAATGGTATTTGGTTGGTTATAAAGGTATGTAGTAATGGTATTTGGTTGGTTATAAAGGTATGTGGTAATGGTATTTGGTTGGTTATAAAGGTATGTGGTAATGGTATTTGGTTGGTTATAAAGGTATGTGGTAATGGTATTTGGTTGGTTATAAAGGTATGTGGTAATGGTATTAGGTTGGTTATAAAGGTATGTGGTAATGGTATTTGGTTGGTTATAAAGGTATGTGGTAATGGTATTTGGTTGGTTATAAAGGTATGTGGTAATGGTATTTGGTTGGTTATAAAGGTATGTGGTAATGGTATTTGGTTGGTTATAAAGGTATGTGGTAATGGTATTTGGTTGGTTATAAAGGTATGTGGTAATGGTATTTGGTTGGTTATTTTATGTTGTGTAGTTTTCAAGCTACAAGCTGCATAAACAAGGTGCTTGCACGCTCGTATCCATGGCTAGCAGTATTGGCAGGCATATTCATAGGCCGGTGTCTGGGAGTTTAATTCATTTAAATTTATCATATCTTCTACATTACTATTATCGTACTTTAATTTATCATATCTTCTACATTACTATAATTGTACTTTAATTTATCATATCTTCTACATTACTATTATCGTACTTTAATTTATCATATCTTCTACATTACTATTATCGTACTTTAATTTATCATATCTTCTACATTACTATTATCGTACTTTAATTTATCATATCTTCTACATTACTATTATCGTACTTTAATTTATCATATCTTCTACATTACTATTATCGTACTTTAATTTATCATATCTTCTACATTACTATTATCGTACTTTAATTTATCATATATTCTACATTACTATTATCGTACTTTAATTTATCATATCTTCTACATTACTATAATCGTACTTTAATTTATCATATCTTCTACATTACTATTATCGTACTTTAATTTATCATATCTTCTACATTACTATTATCGTACTTTAATTTATCATATCTTCTATATTACTATTATCATATCTTCTACATTACTATTATCGTACTTTAATTTATCATATCTTCTACATTACTATTATCGTACTTTAATTTATCATATCTTCTACATTACTATTATCGTACTTTAATTCGGAAAACGAAATATATTGAATATGCTTTCTTCGGAAATATATATATATTTGGTTTTGTCTGATTTGAATTTTGTACCCGGAGGTAAAAATAAACTCTGAACAATTTGCACTTTTGATATTACCACAATAATCTTGAGGATGAACATTGTATAAATTTTGTTTCGCTTGTATGATCCTTATGCTTATATTGTAAATTATAGTTATTTCGACCATTAGCCACTATATTTGTTATTTAAAGGGAATCACTGTTTTGACCATAATCTACTGGTAATTTGTCTGCAAAGTTTTGGAGTGATTTGAGTTTCGCTATATTAGTTTATTTCTCATCCCTCAAACAATATATCTGTACCATCACTATGCCACTACTAGGTACTAGTATGTGTGCTTTAAACCGTTCCCAATTAAAACAAAAATAAAATAAAAACATATATATATACAGTATATATATATATATATATATATATATATATATATATATATATTAGAGGTGGACCTGATGTCTGCATCCGCATCCGCAGATATCCGCATCAATTTTAATATCCGCATCCGCACCCAATAATGCGGATATTTTGCGGATATTTTCGTAACTAATAAGCCATAAAAATGTATTATATTTACATTTTTACAGAGTAACTAATTAACTATTAAGAAGTTAATGGGGCTAATATTAAAATATATTATATGTTTATCAATATTAATTATTAAGCAATCAATAATCAATATATAATATGCGTAGATAGTAAGACTAGTTTAGTACAGTCAGACTCTCCTCCCCCTAAGAGTTGGGTCCCCTTCCCGAACCCTGGTAACACAGATAATTGAAATTGTAGCATAATATAGTTCCATGAGTATATTATACTCATGGTTCCTCTACTTATAATATATTTTTGTCTCAAATGTTTTAGTATCTTAAAATTTCCATTATCTGTGGCTAAAACTCTTGAGGGCTAAAACTATCCGCATCAGCAAATACTGAAAATAAATATCCGCATTATATCCGCATCCGCGAATATCAAGAAATCAACATCCGGTCCACCTCTAATATATATATATATATTTATATATTATTAATGCAATGGAGAGTGAGAGAGACATGGTATTGAATAGGGAGTAGTTTTAAGCAAAAACAAAAAAATATATCTTGTAGTGGTATAGTGATGGTACAGTTCTATTGTTTGGGGGATGAGAAATATCACTAATATAGTGAAACTCCAAACACTCCAAATCTTTGCAAAAAAATATCATTAGGTTATGATAAAAAATGCGACAGCAATTCCTTGTTTTATTTTATTCAACTGTCTAAAGGTAGAAAGCACTATAATTTAAGATATAAATGTTTTTATGTGCAAAGTTATGAATGGTTTATTCCCTGCTTGGATAATTAAAGTTTCAAATGTCAACAATGTAAATAGTAGGGACACAAGACAAAACAACATATACTTACCAAGGACATTATTTCAGACGTATATACCATCTCTCCCACTCATAGGAGATTATTGTTCTTTGGTGTATGGACTCTTCTAGCAATGCACTACAACTGTTATAAAGAAAGGTTTTGCCCTACACATCGTTTTTTGGCGGCCATCTTGAAAAATACTCATATTCATTTAGCAATCCATACCTTGAAAACTACATGGATGATCAACACCATTTTTGCGTAGTTGGGTGCAGCTCATGATTCCGAACGTTTCGTATTAAATCAATACAAATTGGTGGAATAGTTTGGCCGCAGCATTGAAAAAACTGCATTTTATAAAATAATGTTTAAAACTCATCTGAAGAATTTCCACAATTTGTTCAATCTTTTGGAGTTTTCCACCCGAATCCCCTTGTATTGCTTCATAGTTTTTTTTTCAGAAATTATTTAAATCTATTGATTTGTGTGGCCGTTACTTTCTTTAGTCTGAATATCGGCACTGAAGAATGATAGAGAGAAACAGAACTCTTCATGAATACCTACCTAAATTGTATTGAAACTCACCCTCATTGGCAGAAGAGAGAGAAAGAAAGGGGGAATTCCTTTTCTAACATGTATGTACAGTATGTATGCATGTATGTATATATACTCAAGCACTTGCCTGATTGCTGGGGTGGCCAACTCGAGACAGAGCCAAAACAGAAACTACATTTAAAGTTCCAATTCTTAGGGTACGGGACCACTTTCACATTCCCTCGCCCTTTACTCTGTCTCGCTTAGTAGGTGAATTTTAAAAGGGGAGGAGGATTCCTAGCCTCATGCCCCCAGAAGGAAAAGTAGGACAATAAATGAGACAGACCAAAACGGCTATGGTTGGGTAGAGGATGCCAAACATCACTCTACAGTACAGTGCATTCATTCGACATATATCGACAGGCCCCGCCCACTTCCCCAACCGTTATCATACGGCTGGCATGACTGTGCGAGATAGGGGTGTCCAACAGGGTTACCAAATCAGCACAAAAATATTATTTAATCTGTTTGCAGAAGTAACTAGAAAAATACAAACTAGTGAATGCCTACCTAATATTGCTAGAATATTACTCCAATATTGATAACATGTGCTAAAAGATTCGGAGTATAGCCAGCATTCTTATTGCTAGGTGTAAAATATTGCCGCTAGATGAAGTCAATATTTATTTATCAAGTTAAATTATTAAAAATGGCCTACAAAGCCATCTACCTTTCTACATCAACGAGTGAGAAAGAAATGTTAAGACTGGAGCCTGTCTTTAACAGCTCCATTCCCTTGTTCAAGTAAATACTTTTAGATCTAGCGGTAAGGTAGCTACATTGGCAACGCTTCTCTCTCAAGGTTTCAACTGTCACTGCGCTGCCATTCAAACGTCAGTTCAGTTCCCTCCTGTCTTCTGAAGGGGGAAGATGGCGTCTCCTGCCCATACCCCTGGCAGACCTGCTGGTTCTCCCCGACTTGTCAGTCAAGCCAGGAATATTGTCTTGAATGTATTCATATATTTTGATAAGGAGAAAACTGAGCCAGTTGATGTGGTGGTGAAGAAAACCTCTGAGGCAACGAAAGTTTCACAGCCATTAATTAATAAGATCAGAACTCAGGCAGGAGTCTTTCATTCACCAGTTTACCAGCAACGGCTTTCACCCATACTTGGACCATTGACAACTTTGATCACTTCACAATATGAGAGAGAGAGAGGGAGGGGGAGGCATTACGGTTACGGTACCGTACCCTATACACCCAAACGCAGTCGCTCGCTAAGCCTAGCTTAATATTTTTCTACCTCTGCTCTGCCCAAGTAGACAAGGTAACAATGGTAATGGAGTTTACTTTTTTGTACTATGGTATATGGTAATATTGTACAGTAAAGAATAACTGCAAATATGCATGTATTAAAGCGCTCTTTCATCGTATAATTAATTTTACTTGGAGCTCTTATCAGCTCCGTGGTAAGGTGACAAGTGACTTGTCCGAGATTGCGGTATGATAAGCTCTACTTCGTCTACGGCGCTGGTGGAAGCGGGCGGGGCCTGTCGATATAATGTCGAATGAATGCACTTTAGATATGACTAGCCCTTTCTACAATACCTTCTTTTTTAATATACCCTTTCTAAAATAACCTTTCTAATATAACTGTTTATAATAGACCTTTGTTAAATTTACCCATTCTAATATACCTTTTCTAATATACCCTTTCTGTATGCCCTTTTCATTATACCAAACAAAACATCCACAACCAAAAACGCCATACTCCTAAAGGGCCACAACCAAAATGGCAACACTCCTTAACGGCCATACTCCTAAATGGCCACAACCAAAATGGCAACACTCCTTAACGGCCACACTCACAATGGGCCACAACCAAAATTATCACACTTCTAAAGGGCCACTACCAACACACCAACACTGCACTCCTAAACGGCCACAATATAATGGTACAACCAAAACGGCTACATTCCTAATCAGTCACAACCATAACGCCCACACTCCTTAATGGCCACAATCTTAAATACTTTTTTATAATATACCTTTCTAATTAACCCTTTATTAATTATATACCCTGTTAAATATACCCATCCAAGTATACCTATATAATATACCTTTTTTAAGATACCTTTTCTATCGTGCCACTTCTAATATATACTTGTTTAATATACCTTTTCCAATTATACTCTTCCAAATATACCCTTTTTAATAAACCCTTTCTAATATACTCTAAGCAGCCCCAACTAACATGGCCACACACGTTAGCATCCACACCCAATATGGGCCACACCCTAAACAGCCACATTCCTTAACGGCCACAACAAAAATGGCCTCAATTCTTATCGGCCACACTCACAAATGGACACAACCAAAACAGCCACACTCCTAAAAGGCTACAGCCAGAATGGCTACATTTTGTTTATTCTGTAGTTTCTCCTTGCCCGATCAGCTAAATGATCTTTTGATATATGTGACACAGCCTTTGTATCCGACACAATACCCTACCGCTTGAACAACGTTGCTTGCAGCTTTAGTTTTTAACCCGATGGCTGTGGGAGACGTTCCAGAATGCATTGGCAATTTATAGCAATTTACAGGCTTTTAAAGCCTGTGGAGACGTGTCCGAGTGAGCGGGAGTGCGGCAGACCCCTGTCCGCTCTCCAGCCAGGTGACTGAGGGGTAAGAAGTATATCCCGCTAGACTCATATAGCGCTGCTAAAGGCAAATGTAGCGCGACATTAGCAATATTCGCTCAATATTTGCGAATGTCTAAGGTAGCGCTGCGGATTAACCCTGCACGCTACGAACCTCATTCTGGTGTAATTTTGAAGATATTTTCTTCTAGTTATTGGCTGAATACATTTTAGTTCATGTTCAATCATTCAGGAGTGCCTGAATGAGCCCTAATATAGCGGAAATATGCCCACAGCATAAGTGTTAATATTATTATTATTATTGTTAATTCTATTTGCAGGGAATGGATGAATGCAAAATTCCAAAACAAGTAAAGGAGATTCAAGTAAGTGGCACAGGGGAAGAACTCATATGGTTTGTAATATAACAAAAAGAATATTGCAAAATTGTGGGTCTTACAGTAAATGCGCTTGGCCTTGACGCTCAAATCCCCGCAACTGCCCTATGCAGGCTGTGCTGGGTAACTCGAGTGACTTATCCAGCCTGGTACACAGGGACAACTGCATATTATCCAGATTACCATAGTTTCTTTTCCTGGATGGGACAGAACAAATTCCCAATAACTTCAGGTACCTGTTAACTGCTATGTGAATAACGGCATAGGGATTAACCTGAGGACTGCGTTAGGCCTCACGGACGTGTCTGTACAGCGGATGCGATAGGCCTCATGGAAGAAAACCCATGAATAAAATAACAAAATAATGCACCACAGGTACTCAAATGGAAGCAATATGTGATTAGGTGGCATATTCACTCTCTACTACCTCCTTCCTCTTTCCAACATTTGTCCCACATGCCCCCCTCCCTCTCCTCCCCCACTGTCCCCCTCCTCAATTGTTGGCTATACAATTGTCCTCTTATTTTCGTAATTCCTCCCTTTCCCTGCACGAAATAAAATTAATCATGGTCTTCTACACTCCCTTGTCCCCTTCACATGAGCGGAAGACAGCTGGGTCTGTCAGTCTACCTCAAGGAGGCCCAGGAAGCACATCTAAGTCGCTCTCACTCTCTCGCCTCCATCCACCCCCTCCCGCCACAAATACATGTTTTTCACTAGATATTTGCTGTTTAAGCCTATTTTTTGGTCTGTACTGTTCACATGTTCATCATACAAGAGAAATATATGCACATGGAGAAGAAATAATGCTTTATATGGTAAATATAACAAATTATGTCAGGATCTAATGTAATAAAATAATTTGCTTACACTGTTTTTTCAAAAAACATGAATGGCACGCTCCTTGTGCTAAGGAGATTGTCCATTCGTCCTGCCTCACACAGGAATCAAACCAGGGAACTTTCGATTGAGAGTTGTATGTGATACCATTATGACAGAGATCACCCTGAAGATCATTAGGGAACAGGCCTATTTTCTGACGCTTTTGTATGCGTTTTATTGAAGGCAAAATTAGTTATAATATCAACAAAATCCTGCCACTTTTGAAAATGTAGGTTTTGTCTTAAGGGAAATGTTATCCATTAAGCTGGTGCCTTCAGTTGTTAACAATACAGTGAAATGCAATGAATGTAAACACCTTATGAGGAGGAGCACTTTATTGACAACGTTTCGCAGATAACTTCTTCAGGTCATTTCAGGCCACTAGTGATCTGAATAAGCTACCTGCTAAACATTATCAATAAAGTGCTCCTCATATGGTGTTTATATTTAATACTATAGGTCAACTTTTCAAAGGTTATTTCAACAGTGAAAAAACAAAATGTTATGTTGGATATCTTGATCCCCACCCCTCCCCTCTTTATAGCAAATGTTGTTGCTTCGTTCGATAATCATGGACCTTGCAAGAGTTACATTTTTATCTCGTGCAAAACTGTAAATTTTGCGTTGGTGTTATCCAATTAGAAACCTTCAAAGGATAGTCTCAAATGTTCAGATTATTTAGACGAAGTTAACTGTTGTACTAAAAAACTGTGCTTCCATGCTGACTCCCTGCATAGTCAAACTCTTTCGTCTCTTTCTCTCCTCTAACGTCTTCCCTTCATGCTGGAAGTTTGCTCTATTCAACCTGTCCCAAAGAAGGGTGACCGCTCTCAACCCTCCAACTATCGTCCAATTGTTCTCATCTCTTGCATCTCTAAAGTTTTTGAAACTATTCTTGCTTCCAAATTTCTTAACCATTTCTCTTCTCATAATCTGTGCTCAGATTGCCAGTATGGCTTCCTTAACCCTTAACTGGCGGCGCCCGGCTATTGTCGAGTGAAATAAATGTGGCCTATGTGGCGGGGCACGGCTATTGTCGAGTGCAATTTTGAGCACGTAATGTGCTCTGAGATAGAGCGGAGCGGTGGGAGGAGCGTAGGTTACCTCATGACCGCTCGCCACGGTGGCCGTGGAGCTACTGAGATGTACTCCTTTGTACTCCACCCTCTCTCACTCATTTCACACGTAATAATGTAAGGAAATTACCATATTTTACCGATTTTGCCCTTCGGTTGCACGATCGTTGCAAGACAACCAGTGATCGTTGAAGGATGGTTCTGGTGTCATTGGAAACTGAATTAACGCCCTTTCAGGGATACATACTTGTATTACGATCTGGCTCTTATTTATGGATGAAAACGAGCATGGAAACAAGCTAGTTTACGGTAAAACACCCCGCTGGGCGGCACAGTCAAATATACTCCACCACCCGCTCTCTGAGTGTTAAGGGTCGCTCTACTGGTGATATTCTTTCATATCTTACTAACTCCTAGTCATCCTCCTTTTGGGACTTCGGTGAGACCTTTTCTATAGCACTAGACATATCGAAGGCCTTCGATAGAGTCTGGCACAAATCTTTAATTTCTAAACTGCCCTCCTTCGGTTTCTATCACTCCATTTGTGCCTTTGTCTCTAATTTCCTTTCCTGCTGTTCCATAGCTGCGGTTGTGGATGGCCATCGCTCACTTCTTCATCCTATCAACACTGGTGTTCCTCAGGGCTCTGTCCTATCTCCTATTCTCTTTCTAATTTTCGTAAACGATCTTCTCAACTGTACCTCCAGTCCCATCCATTCATACGCAGACGACTCTACCTTACACTACTCGATTAGTTTTCCAGAACGCCCCAGCAAGCAATCCCTCAAAGACAAACTTAATGAAGCCATAGAACACATCTTATCTTCTGATCTAACTACTACTTCCAATTGTGGCAGATGAAATCTTGTTACCTTTATTGCTTCCAAAACCCAATATCTCCATCTATCTACCCATCCGGAACTCCCAGAGGAATTTCCCTTATTCTTCAACAATACAAAAATCAAGCCTTCATCTTCTCTCAATATTCTTGGTGTCTCTTTTTCTTCAGCTCTCACTTGGAATGACCATATTACCAGTCTTTATAAGGCAGCCTCCCAGAAACTGGGTGTGCTCAACTGCCTCAAGGGATTCTTTACCCCTGAACAGCTTCTTGCTCTGTACTGGGGCACAGTGCATCCTTGTATTGAGTATTGTTCACATGTGTGGGGAGGATCCTCTCACACCGCACTTCTAGACAAAGTAGAAAGGAAGGCCTGTCGTATCATCACTCACCAACTCACCAACTCTGCAAATTCTCTCTCTTCGCCGCAATGTTGCATCTCTCTCGCTATTCTATCGCTACTACAATAAGCAGTGCTCCTCAGAGCTCTCCCAGTGTATACCACCTCCTCTACGTATGGTAAGTGGTACCCGTCTTGCAACACAATCCCACCCCTACTCTGTGCAACTCTCCAACCCAAGAGTAAACCGTTACTCTGTCTTTCTTCTATTCAACAGCTGAGCTCTGGAACTCTCTCCCAGAATCTGTCTTTCCCTCCTCCTATTACTTAAATTGCTTCAAACTCCGTGTGTTCAGGCATTTTGGCTCGAACGTCCCTTGATTATGGCCCATTCACTTTTTCAACTTTGGGGGAGGCACTCGCTACAGGCAGTTCTGCCTTTTGTCTCCCTCACTCACATAGAAGAAAAAAAAATAGAAATACGAGAGGCATGGGATGCTAGGCAGCTTTCTTATTTTCGTGATACCTTCATTGAGTTAAAATATCGTATGTTAATGATATATTTATCGTGAAGACTTTGCAACAAATTATATTCTCGAACACGTGTACCAAACTTTATTAAAAAGCAAGACAATTAAATGGAGGATGATTACAAGTGGGAGAGTAGTTTGATGAAATGTCTGATAACATAAATTAGTTAATAATTATATGATCGGTGGAATACTACATATTATTCAGCGCCATTGCAAGATTCTACAATAATGCAACAATAATATATATACATAAATGAACATGTATTGCCAATATTATATCCCAGTCATAAGCAACACTCTAAAACGAACACTGAGTAGCTGAGAACATTCCTGAATTGTAAACGATGATCGATGTTATATTGAGGAAATCACAAGCGTAAATATAAAACTAAATCAAATTATAGATTTTTCTCACAGGTCAAAAATGATTGACAGTATTCATAGTACTGGAGTGTTATAATTCATATATTGGTGACCTGTGTGCATCGAAGATTAATATACACCAACATTATACCATTCGAAAGTAAATCCAAAGTATAAGGTTTTGAAAAACAAAATTGCTGGATATATATATTACTAGGCTTGCGTGTTTGAATGCTGGTCACGATATTGGCTGTGATTCTTAATTTTCTTGTTTTCTATGTGTATAAAGGAGACAATAGGCAGACTGGCTGTAACGAGTGTTTCCCCTAAAACCAAAAGTGTGACAGAGTGAAAATTTAAGGGACGTTAGTATCAAAATACCTGGACACACAAAGTTTAAAGCAGCCTAAGTCATAGAGGATGAAGGAAAGATTACCTGAGGGGGAGAGTTGCAGAGTTCACTTTTTGAGTAGAAGAAAAACTGAGAACAATTTGCCAATTCTGGGTTGAAGAGCTGGAAAGAAAAAGAGTGGGACTGTGTTAAAAGGCGGGTGCCTCACATTCGCTGCAAGGGAGCGGATATGCTCTAAGAGAGCTCTGAAAAATAGTGATTGTTGAAATAGCGATAGAAGAGTGAAATGGATGCAACATTGCGGCATGTAGAAAGAGATTGCAGGGAACTAGTAAGACACGGTGAGTTGATGAGGCGAAATGCTTTTGACTCCACTCTTTCGAAAAGTGCAGTATGGGTGGCAGCTCCCCACACATGCGAACAGTACTTGATACATGGGCGCACCATACTCCTGAACAAAGCATGAAGCTGTGCGGGGGTAAAAAACTCGTCGAGACGATTGAGTATACCTAACTTCTTGGAAGCTGTTTTAGCAAGTGTCTTAATATGATCTTTCCAAGAAAGGTCGGATAAAAAAGAAACACCAAGAATATTAAGAGATGAAGGGTTGATTTGCGTATTGTTGAAGAGTAATTGATAGTCTTGTGGAAGAGTGCAATGGGTAGATAGAAGGAGAAACTGGGTCTTAATGAAAGTGACAAGATTTTCTCTGGCCCAATCAGAAATAATTGATACATCAGAAGATAGGCATGCTATGGCCTTATCATATAACTGTTGGGGTGATTTCATGGGTTGTTTTTGTGAAAAGCTAGTTGACGATAGTTACTAGGTAGGGATTTGCTACCTTTTATTATTATCGTAACACTGATATTAAAAAAAGGCAGCAAATCCCTACCCAGTAACTATCGTCCAATTAGCTTAACCTCAGTTGTATGTAAAATGCTAGAAACACTCATAAGAGACAGACTCGTAAATCACTTAGAGGAAAATACTATGCTTAAAGATACTCAACACGGCTTTCGGCTTTCGTAAAAAACATTCCTGTTTAACAAACCTCTTAGACTTCTTCCACGATATCCTCAACCTCTACAATGAGAGTAAAGCTGTAGATATTATATACCATGATTTTCAAAAGGTCTTTGACAAAGTTCGCCACAAACGTTTACTGCTAAAACTAAAAGTGCATTGAATACAAGACGGTGTGTTGAAATAGGTAGAAAATTGGCTCAGCGACAGAAAGCAAAGAGTACTCATAAACGGTAAGGCATCTAAATGGACCAATGTAAGTAGCGGGGTACCCCAGGGATCGTTACTTGGACCAATTATCTTTCTAATTTACATCAACGACATAGATGAGGGTCTCACCTGTACAATCTCAAAATTTGCTGACGATACAAAAATTGCAAATAGTGTACTCTCAAAAGAACAAGTTGACGATATGCAACACAATCTAGATAAGTTGTCATGTTGGGCCCAAATTTGGCAAATGAGTTTCAAAGCGGATAAATGTAAAGTACTAAATATCGGATACCAAAATGAGAAAGCAAACTAATCGATGAATGGCACTCAGCTTAAGAATGTAAATAGATAAACCGATCTGGGAGTAACAATATAGAGTAACCTAAAACCGAGTCAACACTGTTCAGAAGTTGTTAAGAAGGCAAACAAAATAATTGGCTATAAAGCCAATTAAGTAATTTGAGCATAAATCCAAAGAAGTTATCCTAACCCTTTACAATTCCTTAGTCCGCCCTCTTCTGGAATACTGCGTTCAATCCTGGTGCCCCGATTACCAAAAAGATATAGACAAGCTAGAACGAGTTCAACGTAGAGTTACCAAAATGATACCTAGCCTAAAGAAAAAACCATACAAGGAGCGTCTTAGAGAATTAAATCCATTTCCTTTAACCCAGCGCAGATTAAGAGGAGACTTAATTCAAGTGTTCAAAATCATCAAAGGCTTCGACAATATTAACTGTAGTAAGTACTCCACTATCAACCAATCTATTTACACGCGGGGAAACTGTTGCAAAATTATTGGTAAATCTTTTAACTCACACGAATCTAAGAATGTCTTCTTCAATCGAGTTGTCAACTTGTGGAATGGGCTTCCCCGAGACGTTATAGACTGCAGCACCGTTGATCCATTTAATTTTCGCCTAGACAAATATCTTGCATCAAACCCGTGACTGACTGCATTTGTAAATGAATAACTTCATTTTATCCCCCCCTCAATTACTAACCCATCTGTCCCTTACTAACTTCCTAATCCGGCCACGGACATTAGTTCCTGGGCAGTAGTTCCCTTTCCGATGTTCCCTTACCCACTCTAAACCACTGTTTGGACACTTGATCCTCAGTGTTTTGGAGGACAAGCAGCCTAGAAGGGTCACTATATCTGTTGTTGCTTGATTTCCTTTTTACTTTGTACTCCTTTGAATACTGTAAGATAGTCATCAGCATATGAGTGGATAGAGCTACACATACAGTTGAGATCATTAATGAATATTAGAAAGAGAACTGGAGACAGGCAGAACCCTGAGGAGCACTGGAGTTGATAGGTGAGGGAGTGAGCGATGACCGTCCACAACTTTGGCTATGGAGCGATCAAAAATGAAATTCGAGACAAAGGCACAGATAGAGGGATAGAAACCGAAGGAGGATAGTTTGGAAATTAGAGATTTGCGCCAAATGTTATCGAAGGCTTTCGGTATGCCTAACTCAATAGAATCCTAACAGATTTAAAACATGGCTGGTAATCACTTATGCTGCAAGGTGATAGTAACACAGAGAGTCTTTTCTTTGCGTAACCAGGGCACTTGAGAATCCGCAGACTCTCAATTGATCATGATGTTGACTCGTCATTTGCAGTATACAACTTTATCAACTGTTTTTGCTATACTACCAATGGTTTCAAACAGACCGATAACTTATGGTGACCAATAGTGATAACCTTTTGGCTATGACATTGCAAGGTAAACAACTATATGACAAGGCATGAGAAAATATAGTACTCACATTTTGAGTATCTATTAAATAAACAGCTTTCACTTCTTCAAAAGCAAATATAGTATAGTTTTGATTACAAAATGTTCTTAACATAACACTACTGATGGCATTTATCATCAGTAGCAATTTAATATAAATTAACTAAATTATACAATATTGAGGGTCTATCACATATACAATATACGCTATTAACAAGTAGAAATATATAACACGTAGTCAGTGAAACGCAGTCATAAATGCGTTGAAGCATTTACACACAATATGGCACGTATGTACACATACACACACCATTACTGGTGGCTTCGGCACAATCAATCACACCTCTATATTGGAGTAGGAAAGTGGTCAACAAATCCATATGTTCCTTTTTTTCTAAAGTTTTGATTGCTTACGATCTGCAAGCAATCAGAACTTTTAAAAAGAAGTTTTAAAAAAATGGCGTTGTAAATAAGTTATCGTTTTTAGATTAGATGACTTGGGGATAAACAAAGCGTCCGTTGATTATACCACCAGAACACTATTACAAACTCCAATAACAAAGCGGTGAAGGTAACCGGTTTAATCGGGATACTTGTTTTGAAGTATATGATACACCAATCACGGCAATGCATAATATATGATACACCAATCACGGCAATGCATAATATATGATACACCAATCACGGCAATGCATAATATATGATACACCAATCACGGCAATGCATAATATATGATACACCAATCACGGCAATGCATAATATATGATACACCAATCACGGCAATGCATAATATATGATACACCAATCACGGCAATGCATAATATATGATACACCAATCACGGCAATGCATAATATATGATACACCAATCACGGCAATGCATAATATATGATACACCAATCACGGCAATGCATAATATATGATACACCAATCACGGCAATGCATAATATATGATACACCAATCACGGCAATGCATAATATATGATACACCAATCACGGCAATGCATAATATATGATACACCAATCACGGCAATGCATAATATATGATACACCAATCACGGCAATGCATAATATATGATACACCAATCACGGCAATGCATAATATATGATACACCAATCACGGCAATGCATAATATATGATACACCAATCACGGCAATGCATAATATATGATACACCAATCACGGCAATGCATAATATATGATACACCAATCACGGCAATGCATAATATATGATACACCAATCACGGCAATGCATAATATATGATACACCAATCACGGCAATGCATAATATATGATACACCAATCACGGCAATGCATAATATATGATACACCAATCACGGCAATGCATAATATATGATACACCAATCACGGCAATGCATAATATATGATACACCAATCACGGCAATGCATAATATAAATGACTAATAAATAGTTATCTGAATAGGGTGAATATAGGTATCAACAAAGAGGTCGACTAAATTGCTTATCGACTATAATGCAATGTTCCTATTATTATGCAAAATCAATCTCGATGTAATAACAGTTATCAGTGGATATATGTATCACTTTGTGGCTGTTTGATGGAGTTTATGCCGTTATTCGGGAAACCTCCACCATTTATATAGTGATGATTCGTAAAATTTGAACCCTAACCAAATGACTAAACGCTTTTCCAGACCACGGGGACTTTCAAAGCTTGAAGCACAAGGTTTAGCCTCATGCTAATAGGTACAGTTGGTAATGCATGCACTTGGGACAAGTGCTCTGAATGAGACACCAGAGTTACTAGGTTCACAGGCTTGTATATTGCTTAAAGGTGGGTTTATAGTATGTGTTTACTCTTTTGAACAATAATGTGTGAGTGGGTAATAATAATAATAATAATAATAATAATAGTTCTTAAAGCTAGCGTATGCTAAGCTAGCTAAGGATAGCTCAATAAGGCCGATTAGGCGTATTTCCATTGGGGTCCTGTACTACTACCCCATCCCTTTGCTCATGAGGGATGGTAACGACTCGGTGCTTGTGAAAAATCTTTAATGCGCCGAGCGTGGGCGCGAACCCGGGCCTTCTGGGTGGAAGTCCGAGACGCTAGTCACTACACCAAGCGAGCCGCTTGCACAATCATTCAGCGTCATTGATACTATGTTTTAACCTGCTATGTTTGTCTTGTGCAAGCTCAGAGGTGGGTTGTGGACAACAAACCCTCCAACTATGCCTAGGCATGATTTGTTGTTCTTGGATAATTTTAAAATCCCCCAATGCAATGTCAAATAGAAACACAGGTGTGTATGTGAGCACATCCTAAGAGGAAGATACTTATCTTGTGAGCACAACAGAATGCCGTTTTACCTCATTGTATCACATATCTCCTATGCTCCTGCAGATTAAGGTGAAAGGTCAAATTTGGGTTTGATTAAAGTTTACCATTAGGAGGAGTTGGGGACGGTATATACTAAGTATATTCTTAGTTACAGGTAAATGTTAGAGGCATATTTATGAGAAACCTGGGAATCAAATAGGTAACCAGACACACTGTATATTCATCATCATAAACGGATTCTTTATCATGGGAAACTTACATAAAAGCATGGTCGTGGTAGAAACACGGCATCCTCTGTGGGAGAGTAGAACCAATGTATATATATCCCCCCTGTGTCCTATGCTTGTTGTCTACTAACATTATATTACCAGGGAAGGCAAGAGATCTGTAGTAAGAGAGAGTGGTCACCTTTTTCTTTTGGTGCCTCAATTAGCAAACATTGATAATTTATATTATTTGTTATCATGTGAAATGTACAGTACATCCAAACACCAAACTATGTATCCAGTACTAGTATTCCCGAATGTTTATTATGGGTAGTAGATATATAAGTGTAAAAATGGAAAATATCGCCATTTGTCATAATATGTTATGCACTTGTGTTGATTGAATAGCGATAAAAAGCAAGAGTATATGAATTGCAGAGAGAGGTGGCTTGATGTATAAACGAATGTTTAAAAGTAGAACTTCTGCACTGTGGAGAGGTGATTATCCAGAAATGGTTGGAGACGGTTGAGAACATCTAACTTCTGGGAAGCTGTTTTAGCAAGAAGAGTAATATGATCTTTCCAAGAAAATCCAGAAGGAAAAGAATCTCCAAGAATATTGAGAAAATGCAAAGGGTTGATTTGTGTATTGAAGACTGAGGAGTCGTCTGGAAAATTGTGATGGATAAATTGGGTTTTGGAAGCATTAGAAGCAGTTACCATAGAAGTTCCTGTACAACAATACAAGGGATACAACATTTCTTTGTCGACTTTGAGTGGGAGAATTGATTTGTAATCGATATTCTTATGGCTCTATTATTAATTTTATCCAGATGATTCAGTGCCAACTAGCTATTTTTTCTTTTTCTTAGGCAGTTTATGCAATGCATGTGTCATGAAATGATAACCTAAGTTCGAATTGATGGCTACACCGAATGTTGTGATACTGGAAGAAATTAGAATACTATTTTAATTGAACATAGTGTGATTTCGTGTGAATTTTATCTGTTAGTAACATGGATGTATTACACTTAAATGTCATTATAAGAAACTAAATTATTTTGAGGCCCATTCAGTAATTTTAAATTAATTTTAAAATAATCTCTATTTCGAAGTTGGGATTTCACTAAACTGTTCAAAAATATAATGAAGTGTTAAATCATCTGCATACTAATGAATAGGATTAACAGTAACATATAGATGATACAGGGGATGACGATTAGTAATATGAATTAATAATAATGTCGGGGCTAAAATTAATTCTCATGCATTAATGGAATGGAAATATGAGTAAATACTTTTGTTGCAGAGACATGGCGTGATTAAAGGAACTAGTGGTGATAATTCGTAGGTAAGGGGATATGATATAGGGAGTAGGGTCATACTCTATTGAAGGCTTTAGAAACATTAAGACCTATTGTATGTCTCCATGCAAATCAACTGACTTTTGACATTTGTTGGTGATTTAGCAAAGTATGTCAGAGGTTGATCTTTCGTGCCGGAATTCATATAGTTTGTCGTTGTTTAGCTTGTTGTTCTCAAGGTGCTTAGCAGTGTTAGCCTTAATTAAGAGTAATTTCAAATACTTTGCTGATAGTATAGGTGACTATCCATGGATTGCTGACTACATTCAAGTCCAAGAAGGCGAAAACATACTTTAACCCAGCTTTGGGTTAATACGTTCATATCCAAAAATAAGTATCTTGGATGCTAAGAATAGCGATCAATACTTTATTATGGTAATACTTGTGTGAGTCTGTGTGTGTGGTGGTGGTGGTGGTGGGGGGGGGGGGTATATATATATATATATATATATATATATTAGAGCCTCTCAATTTAACGAACATGGCTGTTGTGCACCTACAGGCACCCCAGGAGTCTCACCATCAACATGTTCTTCCATTTTCAATTACAGAGGGTATCTGTTTCAAGGACCAAGAGCGTTATCTTTTGATATGGTAAATCTGAAATTCTTTTGGGCAAACTTCAACCTTCACCTCACAACATTTCGATTACTCCATTTATTCAGTAAATTCTAGTAAGGTAAAATATTTATGTTCAATCTATCGTTCTCCAAATACCCCAACTGACCCAAATCGCTCTTATTTCCTATTTTCAAAGCTCAACAGCCTTAAAGTTTCGGAAATCATCGTGTTGGGTGATTCTATTGTCCATATTATGTTGAAAGGCTAACTGATGCCAGGTCTTATGATTCTGGTCTTATATGAGAGTTGTTCCCGACTCATTTAATCTCAATCGATTCGTCTAACAACCAACACGCATGAACATCGGTGTGAAGCAGGCCAAACTCTAGAAACACAGTCATATTAGGGTAAAACCTCTGCAGAAATAATTTCACCCAATTAATTGAACTTGTTCTATCTGTATATTCATAGCTTTTGTGGGCGAGTTGTTGAATACGTTTAGTAAATAGGTTTTAAGAGAGAGAAAGTAGTGAAAGAAGAGATCATTAAAAATGTGTATAAAAGCCAATCCCAATAATGCCGTCATATGCATTTATCAATCCAGGTAGTTGTAAGGGTGAATGTTATTACGAGAGTTGCATGTACACTCGGATGTCATAGTCTCTAGCCTACTCGTACCAATTAGTGTACCCCCTATGTTTTTTCTTTATGCAAATATAACTACCTGGATTGATTTTCGGATAGAACTTCCTTTTAAATATATAAGGGTATATAGTTTTGTAGTTGATGTACAGTCAAATGTATTCATAAATTCGTTTCCAGAGATATACTTCCATAGTTAGAAATGGGTGAAGTCCACAAACATTTATGAGTGGGCTAGATACTATGGTATCCGACTGCCCAAAACATTCTCTATTTGTGAATACGTGAGATGTATCTAGTTCTGTATGACTGACTGGCGTGTGACTCAAATTTGTATTGTGGTAGTGTATTATATAAAAAACAAAAAATATAAAAAGGGTTATGTGTCAGAGTATATAGGTAGATAGATTATACTGTATATATATATATATATATATATATATACTGTATATATATATATATACTGTATATATATATATATATATATATATATATATATATATATATAATATAGTAGAAGGGTAAGGAGGAAAAGGACGCTTGGAAATATCTTATTTGTTTATTTTTCAAGTGTTCGGCTAACGTCTCGCAGCCATCATCAGGAAAACCCAAGATTCCTATTAAAAGAAAACATACCTGTAGAAATTCAACAATAATGGGACCACGAATGTAATACATTCAATTTAAATTCTGTTAATTATTCAGAAATATATATTGTATTTCAAAATCATTCTCATCTACTACACAATCTTTGTACAAGAACCTGCATCAGCTACATAAGCATAGCAAAAATAACAACTTACTGCAAAGCTTCTAATAATCACAAGCTAAAAATATGAATGACTTATTCAAATTATCTATATTGACTGAATAAGTACACAATATTGAAAGTTTCTTATAAATATTATAAATTAATACAAATATAACTTTAATTATTAACCCCTGTCCAACGGCGATGTTTGTAACTTTTACGACCTGTGTGGCGGGCAGATTTACCCTAAACGAGCATCATTCCATGCTCTTTTTCATGCATAAACAAGAGCCAGAGCGTAATACAATTGTGTATCTGTGAAAGGGCGATAATAGAGCTTTCCAATGACACCTGAATCATCCTTGTACGACAACGGGTTTGCTTGCAACTGTGTTGCAACGCGAGTACAAAAACCCTAAAATACCGTAATTTCCCGAGATTTTACCCTATATAGCGAGACGAGGGATATGTACACATGTTGTGGTGATATCAGTGGCGGGAGTAGGTCCACGCTGAATGGTCAGAGCCCGCCTGTGGTCCTGCCACCCCGTGGACACTCTCATAATGCCGATAATGTGCGCAACATCCCTTGCTACTTACCTTGCTACTTAAGTTATCAGCCGCTCTTTGGGCCAAGGTTCTCTACTGTTACTTAAGTCGTCAGCCGTTCTTTGAGGGTTAACCAAGCAAACACTAATTGTGCTAGATATCTGAATACCGTGAACTAAAAAATGAAGACTGAAAACAATCACTCTACATGGACAGAACTTAACCTCAGCTCAAGTTCTTATATGCAAATACTAAATCTAACATAAGACGCTAAATCCTAAATTGATAGAAAGACGCTTTAACCCTTGTCTGGCGGCGCCGGACTTAAGTCGGTCTAGAGAAGAAAGGACTACGTGGCGGGGACCGACTTCAGGCGGTGTGCAATTTTGAGCAATAGTTGGCTCTGAGAGAGAGAGACGAGTGGTGGGAGGAGCGTAGGTCGGCTCTGACCGTTCGGCACGGCTCCCGCGCCAGCACTGGGCCCACCTCCACACACACACCCACACTCACTGCCTCGCTACACAGGGAATTATGTAAGGAAATTACCGTATTTTAGGGATTTTTCCTTTGTCTTGCACGATCGTTGCAAGAGAACGCGTGGTCGTAGAAGGATGGTTCTGGTGTCATTAGAAAACTCAATTATCGCCCTTTCAGGGATACATAATTGTATTACGCTCTGGCTCTTGTTTATGCATGAAAAAGAGCAGGGAAACAAGGTCGTTTAGGGTAAAACCACCCGCTTGGCGGGTAGTAGAAGTTACTGACGAGCCCGCTCGTAAGGCGTTAAATGCTAAATAAGCACCACTAATTGTATATGACAGTTTATAAGAAAAAAAACATATGACAGTTTATAAATGAAATATATCATAGGACAGTTTATAAAAATATGTATTACCTCAGTAATATCAAATATCAAGGTAAAATGAATTTATAATTATATAACAAAGGACTGGAGGTCTCGCAGAGAGGCTCCAGTCCTGACGTTATTCTTGACTTACAGTGTGCTGGCTTAATAATCCAATAGGGTTGATAGCCTTTGAAGCCCTATTTTAACTATATTTTAACTATACTTATATTCTACAAAATGTATCTCTTCAGTAAAATTATATAAGTAAACCCCAAGAACCAAACTACCACAGAAGGGTCTTGAGTTTTTGCAGAGAGGCTCCAGTCCTGACGTTATTCTTGACTTACAGTGTGCTGGCTTAATAATCCAATAGAGTTGATAGTCTCTGAAGTCCTATTTTAAGTAAAACATTAAAAAGACTACCACACTTCAATCAAAAATCCTTTGAACATTTAAGATAATAGTTAAATATAAAGTAGTCAATGTTTTATTAATTTGACCACAACACCAAACATCTCCAATTATATTAATGAAAGCATATAAATTATGTGATCCACCAGGATTCGAACCCGGGTTATCACACACAGATTTTTAGACACCTTAACCATTACACTACCAACATAATAATCGATCTACTGTAAATATACTAAGTATACTAGTTTAACTATAAAATTGCACTTTAAAACTGAATATACTAAACAAATACAGAATAATATTTTGATTTATGTTATTTGTTTGTAAACCAAGTTATCTCAAGAAAGTTAATACATATATACTTCTTTGAAAATATTGTACACAAATAAACTAAATTATCAAGAATGGACTATATACTAGCCCTTACTAAAGTTCTTCAGTCAACCCATTAATCATATTTATATCCCTAATCGAAAAAAAAAAAAAAAACAAAAAACAAAAAAAAAAATATATATATATATATATATAATTATATATACCAAAAAGCACATTTACTGTATGTATAAATAATCAGCAGGCTTACCAAATATGACAGGGAACCAACACAAGAACAACCAGCCAGTACAAAGGTCCCCAAGGCACTGAGCCAAAGATGAACAGAAATGACAGAGGAAAGAGAGTATGAGAAACAAATAAACCTTTGAACCACCCATAAACTTCAAATGAACCACCCATGACACAGACTTGGTTCAACTGTTGTTAGCAAGATTTATTTCGGGATTGAGTTTATGAATTCATATTTTGTTCACCTATCAATGTATCACTTTGACTCCTAAATTTGGCTATAATCTGGAAATAATTATCTGTGAAAAAATGATCCTTATCATGCGAGTGATTTCGGATCGCTGAGAATGACATCTTTTGTAATAACTGGCCTGATCTGTAACTTGTCCTGATGTGCTCAAATACTCGAATTTTGAATGATAGACTAGTGCAACCAACATACCTAGCCTGACAACTACTATGGGATTCAGAGGCCGTGTGGCATCTTTTTTCGGGAATAACTTATTAACAAACGGTTGGATCAGTATGATATTTTGACAGCTTTTTTCATACCGTCCCCTAATTTTCGTCAATATAGTGCATTACCAAAAGTGTAGAAATAAGCCACTTGTCCCTGTGTCATGAGGTTGAAGTCACACATATCGTCTACAAAGTTGTACCAACATGTCTTCAACTTTGTCTCCTTTACAACTTAACAACTTGTTGCCTACAATGTTGTGTGATGTGTTGTCGACATGTTTTGTTGCCAGTGTGGACGCACCATAAGATACTAATAGCACTATCAACCCCGAGTCGGACAGGCCCAGACTCTGAGACAGTAAATATTTGTGTGTCTCCTTTGTACTGCTTTAATAGAGCAAAGAGGAAGATAACACTTTTTCCTAGAGAACCTGCGAGTCTTAGTGTTTGAGTCAGATATTAAGAGCGTGTCTGTTGCAGGGTTAGTTTAGTACGGTGGGCAGTGTTGGGTGCAGGACTACAGCATTAGTGTCTTTTTGCTACGGCGTTTCTTCTTTGACAGTGCTGTGGACTAGGCTATTTGAGCATCTGCTTTCCCCGGGCTCCCCTCATAACAACATATATATATATATATATATCTAACCACTTACACAATGTAATGTGTAGGGTTAATAAATAATGAATGATTGCAACTACCGGGAATCGAACCAGGGACACATAATATATATATATATATATAAAATGTGGGTGTGTGTATGTGTCTGTGTGATATGGTGTTCATCACATATGCAAATGTATAAGAACTGGGTTTAAGCTATTGTTAATTAAAAGTTGGTGGAAAATTTATCTGCATTAATGACGTTTAGAAAGTGATCGTTCGTGGTGAATTCTGGAAAACAAAGGTTCTGCAATTTGAAAAGTGTATAATTTATTGCAAAGTTATACTACCACGGGGAAATATGCGACGAGGAAGCATAATTACAGCAATACTTCAATTAATTTACCATACAAGTATATACAAAATAATGCAAGGAATGCAAAATCTTTTGGCATACGTACAAATGTAACGGGACGAATTACAATGCAATTATTGGGCTAATGATAACTCTAAAGCTTGGGTCTTAAATTTTGTCCAACTGTCTAAGTACTACTTGGCCACATCCACGCCACAAATGAGAGCAATACTCCAACTGAAGGCGCACTTGGCTTTTGCATATTACGGCTTGCTGTAAAGCACTCCCTGGATAAAGCACTCCAAGACAGTTTCTACAATATATCTAACTTGAAAAATGTAACTGAGGAAAGAGATCAAGGGACACACCAAGGTTCTCACAACTAACAGAAATATATTTAGGTGGATTTCGAATGTTAGTAAGCTGAATATATTTGGTTATTTTTGTATTAAAGATACACGATTGCATTCAACCCACTCTGTAATTTTGAATAATTCATTAATTAGAGAAACTACACTGTTTAAAGAAATTAAATTTTCGGAGCAATGGGAAGTACGTGGATCGTGAGAAATATCAGAATGAAAGCAAAAATTGAAATGTATCAAGGGACAGTTTCACCAGCTGTGAAGTATGGGGCTGAGACATGGGTTCTGTACAAGAGAAAAGAAGGTTGCATGTGATGGGAATAAGCTGCTTGAGGAGTACGTTTGGAGTGACGCGTAGAGACAGATTGAGGAATGAAGAGGTACGTAGAAGAGTGGGACAACAACAGGAACTCTTATCGGCCAAAGTGGAAAGAAGGGGGCGATGCTGGTATGGACATGTTGAATAATGAGTGGTGAAAGGCTTACAAAGAAAATATATGAGTCAGAAACAAAGGGAAATAGATTGATAGGAAGACCTCGGAGGACATGGAGAGATGGTGTGAAAAAAGCGTTGGAAGATAGAGAAATGACTGAAGAACAAGCAAGAGAAGTGGTGATAAATAGGAATGAGTGGATAATGCTTGTAAATTGATGAGTGATAATGTGGTAGTAGGGAGTGGGGCGCCAATTGGAGCGTCAAGCATCCGGCCTGAGGAGCCGGTTCATATAATAAGTATGTGGGCGGGCATTGTGGTTCTGCTGCGTGTCTACCTGCTGCGACCGGAACCTCTCCGGGAGATCAGTGACCTGGGAACATTTTGCAGGTCCTTGGTCTTTGGGTCCTCTCCTAGGCTAGGTGTGATTTTTTTTTTTTTTTTTTTTTGCTCTTACTTGAGCCAGCCATCCCCAGCTATGGGGTATGTGCCTGAGTATATACATACATATTTGCATACATTGTCGATATACGCGAACACTGTATAGACCTATAAAGGGTTGAATCATCTGCATAGAAGTGGATGGGAGATCATTTCTGTGAATAACGAGTAGATTTGGAGCCAATGCTACTCCTTGCGGAACATCGGAACATCGGCATTTATGAAATGAAACATTGGAAAAGACCTGCAACCACTACATGTAACTTTTGATTGCAGGGATTGGGGTAAATTAACCCCTTGAGTACCAGCGACGTATGTTATCTTTTATTCTAGCTATATTTAGACGATATTATACAGCTTGGAAAAGATTTGCGGTAGTTAATAGGGTTGGTCGAGATAATTTGAAACATTATTACTAGAGGTCCTTGCTAACCTGAATAAAATCGTCTAATAGTTGCCACAATATAATGATAAGGACGTCACCGGTACTGTACGGGTTAATGGAATTAATGATGTTACCCTGGAGTTAAGAAGATATGATAATATGACGCGCTACCATACTCTTGTCAAAATCTGTTCATGGGAACAAATGTTAGTAAATTATAAATAAACGTATCAATGGTTTAAAGTATGGGCCTAATGTGACACTTTGTCTTAAACATTTTTTGGAAGCCCATATCAACTTCTTGGCACTGAACCTGAAGCAAAAAAAACAAAAAAAAAAAAAAAATGTATATGCCTTCACATTCGTTCCAAGAAGGCAACCCTGGATCTAGCATTTCAAACGAGTAAGACCCAACAATAAATGTCAAAATTCATAGAAAATCAAATCATGATTTTAAAACGTTTTCAAATCTTGGGAAACAATAATACAAATATTTATGAATATCAGACATAAGACAAATTATGTTGAGCAACTGAAGTCTGATTTGTTACTCGTAGCAATTATTTATTTACTTATTTATGTTTTAACTAATGCAATTATGTGTATAACCTATCATGATTCTGACACGTTCGTTGTAATTTAGCTTTTATTTTCAATGACCTTAGTATAAACCAGAAATTTCTCCAGTATACCTGTAAGATTGCGTATTTTCTAATATAAAATTTTAAATCAGATATAACTCATTATATATTAGTGACACTATATATGTTAGATATTCGTAGACAAATATAAGTTTTAAGATATGGCAATATTTCGTTAGCCACACTGTCTGTGTAACTAGGTGCTTGTACCCATGAAAATCGCTTTGAATAGCAGAGTGCATTTAGATTAAAACTTACCAGACCTGAAGTGTTCTCAATATTTGCAGGTAGTTGGAGAAGCGATCATATCACAAAGAGTTCGTAAATACAGATAAGTTCACCATTGATGTGGAAGGTAAGTGAAGGAACAAGACAAAGATGTAACAGTCTCCGCCAGCTCAAGGGGCACTGATTAGAGGCAGGCTAAATCCTAATCAATCACACTTCGAGCCAGACCGGCATGTCACACAGGCCCTACCTCCTTTATTGTAAGATGCTGAAACCCTGATGCAAACTCACCCTGACACAGTAGTGAAAGTTCCCGTAACAATACCATTGGACCGAATCAAAGCATCTACCCTTGTTTTCAATTAGAGTTCAGCTAACCTCATTGGCAAATGCCATTGTGTGGGGTAGTCCTTCCTTTGCAATTGGAACTCAAAGTATTTACAGTGAAATTACTTTGTTTGCAACTAGCACCCAAAGTGCTAGAAGTGATACAACCTCATTAGTTACCGATCGGGGTGTTCCTTGTACTCCAGTCTTGTTTTCAACTGGCGGTAGCCCAAGCAGCTTGACCTCATTTCAACTAACCCTTCTAGCATATCTCACACAGATTCATTGGGATGGCCTCACTTGAGATGGGTATTTGGGTCATAAAAGAGTGGTCAGGAGAGTGGAAGCCCGTAACACCCAACCTACTCTCACTCCTGAGACCATTTCCTGTGCCGTGCCCTATCCACAATGACGACATAGGCCAAAAATCAATCGTAATCTAACTCTATTATTGTATATTTTGGGTATTATATTATGTTATCGAATTTGCGTACACATTCGATAACCACATACACATTGGCTAGTCTACCCTGCACTACGCTGTTAGTTCATTTCCATCTGTCAGCAAAGTCGTATTTTAATTTTTGGCGTAACTTTTTCCTACAAAAAGTGCTCAACAATTCTTATTTATCTGTTTTTTGGCTGCTCCTATTATACAGGTGGGTTGATTGTCCCGTGTATTCCGTAGCATGACTCTCCTGTATTTCATACATAAATATTTGTAGAACATTTTATTTTTATATATTATTATTATTATTATTATTATATGAGATGCCGAAGTCTCCAACCAGGGTGCAGAAACACCATCAAGATCAATCCACACAAAACACCCGGAGGCACTGGAGAGAGACTATGGCAACTTAGGAAAAAATAAAAACATACACTGTATACTGTACTGTACATATACACATATTAAACACAGATAACATATTATGCAGTGGAGGATATCAAGCTTAAATATAATACAATAAAATAGAATAAAATAAGTTTAAAAATTAGAATTAATGCTGCAAAAAAGCATTAACTCTAGACTTAAAAATGGAGATATTAGCTGAATTGACTAGCTCATTTGGCAACTTATTCCACAAGTCAACCATGGCCGGCACAAAACACCGTGTTGTAGAAAAATTAACACGGCTCATGGCAAGATAATTAAGATTGCTTGTGAATCTAGTTGCACGAGCCCGGACATAGGGCCCAGGCAGAACCCCATGTAAGGGATGCTGAGGGTTGTTAAAAACTTTAAATAAAAGACTAAGGGCACCAACTTTACGTCGATGACACAGATCAAGAGACAAATTAGGTAGAATAAAACTGATGGAATTTAGCGACCTGTCAAGCAACTTGAGATGGCAGTCAGCTGCTGACAACCAGACAGGTGAGCAGTACTCGAAATGTGGCAAAATAAAAGCATAAAAAGACTTGATAACTGTGGCGTCACAAGCAAATGTTTTATAAACCTTGCGAAGCAGACCATTTTTTGGGGAAATGGAAGAGGAGAAAGAACGAATATGCTTTTCAAAAGTAAGTTTGGGATCAAGAGTAACTCCTAACAAACGCAGAGTATCCACATTCTCAATTTGCTCGCCAGAAACTTGTAGATAAGGATGGGGAGGATCCAAGGTACGAGATCTGCTGATGATAATGGAGTGTGTTTTACTAGCATTAAGTTTCATGCCCCAAAGTTCACACCATGATGTAATTTTGGCTAAATCCCTATTCAGAGCAGTAGCAATTACGTGTCGATCTATTGGTGATGCAATTGACGCATATAAAGTTGTATCATCAGCATAGGAGATTAGTTTATTTTCAAGCTCGGAACACAGGTCAGCAGTAAAAATAATAAAAAGCAAAGGCCCAAGGACACTGCCTTGTGGAACACCAGAAACAACAGTAACAGAAGGGGAATGACACCCATCAATGACCACAGATTGAAATCTTTTCGTCAAAAAATCTTCAAAGATCCTTAAAAAATTGCCACCAATACCAATGAGCTGTAACTTAAACAGAAGTGCTTTATGGTTGACTAAATCAAAAGCAGAACTAAAGTCAATAGCCACGACGCGAGACTCATGTCCCTGGTCCAATGAAGATTGCAAGTCATGGGTGAGTGTCAGAAGTGCATCACATGTACCCCGTCCCTTACGAAAACCAAACTGTGAGTTTGGTATCAAATTATGACTTTTACAATAAGAGGAAAGGCGTCTGGACAAAATCCTCTCATGGAGCTTGGATAGGATAGGTGTAATGGAGATAGGGCGATAGTCATTAGGAGATGATGAGGCAGTATTTCCCTTTGGAATAGGAGTGATAATAGCCTTACGCCAGCAAAGAGGAAAACTACCTGATTTCAAAAGCAACCTAAACACCACTGCCAATTTAGGTGCCAAGACCACTGCAACCTTTTTAAAAAAGAGAGGGAAAAACCCATCCGGCTCTGTGCCACCATAGGTATCAAGATCCAGCAAGGACCTTTTCAGTTCAGCTGATTTGAATGCCATTGAATTGAGGTTGGGTCTAGGGAAACATGTCAATGGCAAAGACAATTCCTGATTACTCTGCTTATTAATAAAAATATTAGATAGAATATTGGCCTTCGATAATGGATAAAAAAGAGATGGAGCCATCAGAATCACAAAGAGGAGGCATGGAGGAATCTATTCCAAATAAAGAGGATTTCAAAGCGGACCACCATTTATGAGGCTGTGTAGCTCCTGCCAGAACATCCTGAAGATGGGAGTTATAATCCCTCTCAGCACCATCATAAACTCTCTGCGCAGCTGCCCTTTTAAAAACATAATTTTCCCAATGCAAGGGGGTTTGATTACGCCTCCATAGACGATATGCAGCCTGTTTGTTATCAAATGCACGCTTGCAGTCATCATTAAACCATGCTTTATCCCTGATACGAGACTTAATTGTCTTTGATGGAAATCTTTTGCGAAGGATACCAAGAAGGGAATTGTTGAGAGCTGAAACCGGGTCATGAGATCTTAGTATGTGATTCCACTCAATATTACAAACATCATTACAAACGTTGTCCCAGTTAACCCGGGATTTAAGGTAGACTTTACGTGAGAGAGTAATATCAGGAACAGAAAAATCAAGATTAATTTTACACATGATGGCATTGTGGTCGGAAGTGCCAACAGGTACAAGAACGGAGGTTTCTACAACGCCAGGAATGTCTGTTAGTACTAGATCAAGACAATTTCCAGACATATGAGTAGGTCCTTGGATTAGCTGTTCACAACCAGATAAGTTTGCAAAATCCAATGCAGCATGACCATTTCTATTAGTTGGAGAGACCGAGTTCAACCACTCTTGATGATGCGCATTGACATCACCAACAAAAATAAAAGATGATTTGACATCTACAGACTGTATTGAAGCCATGGCTGTTAAAAGGCAGTCATATATGTCATTGTTAACATCAGGATTTCTGTACAGGCTAAAAATGTAATGATTATGATACTTGCTGGAAACTTTAACTAACTGCATCTCATGACATTTACAAATATTCTTAGTTAAGTGCTGAGCATTATACCCAGATCTAATATACAAGCTCATTCCACGAGCACCAGGAATAGAATCACGCCGAATAAGAACTGGTTTACTGAAGTTAGGTATAAGAAGTTCAGAATAATCTCTATAACCAGAGACAAGGGTTTCAGAACAAAAGACAATATCATAATCAACAGATGCCAATGTAAGATCCTTGATGTTCTTATAGAGACCACGAATATTGGAATAAAATACACGACAACTTGTAGCAAGTTGTCTGTGAGGACCGGGATTAACTTCTATATCACCGGACAAAAGTAGAAACAAAAACAGAAAAAGTTGAAAGCAATCCATATACAAATACATAAAGATGGATATAAACAGGTCGACCCAGACGGAGCCATCACATCTGGGTAAGGTATAAAACAAGCCCCAAAGACACCATATCCATCCTATGTTACAATTGCCAAAGTTAATTGGCTATTAGTTAGGTACAATTATCTAGCGTACGGGTTATCACCATCTAATTGGAAAACGAATATCAAATTACTTGGTAAGATTACCAAACCACACTTTTAATTCAACCGTGTATTTAATCTGAACTTAATACTTTATTCACTACGCTCTCAAAGATCTGAAAGCAATCAACACATCGACAAAGGTGAGTTAATAAATATTCACCTTGGTATCCCAATTGTGTCTGTGACATTTTGTTATGATTGGCAAATGTGAACCCAGTGCATATAAAGGTCAGGGGGGAGGAGTTTACTTCAGATATGGTAGGTGAATGTCCACAAAGATTACATTGTTGTTCCACTGTCTAGTCTGTTAATATATATATATATATATATATATATATATATATATATATATATATATATATATATATATGCAGTATATATTTCATTATATTCTACCAACGTCCTTAACATCTAACCACTTACACAATGTAATGTGTAGGGTTAATAAATAATGAATGATTGCAACTACCGGGAATCGAACTCGGGACCAACAAACGGGACGACAGTGCTTTACCACTGTACCATCAAGAAGGTTAAAGGTTTAGCACACTCTTCGTACATATACTTTGTCGATATAATGGAACATGCACTGAGTGTTACACTAAACATAACCTCACTATGATAGTCCCGGTAGTTGCAATCATTCATTATGTATTAACCCGACACATTACATTGTGTAAGTGGTTAGATGTTAAGGACGTTGGTAGAATATAATGATATCAAAATAATGTTGTGTTATTGGCATTTCTTCATAATATATATGTACAATATATATGCTATATATGCTATATATATATATATATATATATATATATATATATTAGTAAAGCCAGGTAATAAATTTTCTTTAATACATACGAGGTTGAAAGAAATGGCAATTTCTGCGTTGGAAATTTTATTATTCAAAGTTTCCAGGTCTCTGATGAGTTTTCGCTGGGTGGCAGGAAGTAGATGAATGAGATGAGCAAAATTCATGATGGTACAGGGTTACATAAATGTACATGATGATACAGGATATACGACACGTTTCACTGGACAACCAGCATTATCAAGTAAGGAAGGATGATATAAAAGGTAAACAGGAAGGGTATATAATATAGAGGGTGGAGGATCAGAGGAGGCGAAAATCAGGGGGCAAAAGTCTGCTATTGGTGGAGGGGTATTCTAGGAGTGCAAAAGGGGGGAACCGCTTCACGCAGGCGCACTGGATGCAGGAAGATGGTAGTCGGTTGGCGGGGTCAAAGCTGATTGGCTGCGTGTCGAGGGGCGTGGCCTAAGTTGCGTAGTACGTGTGGCGCCGGCAGAAGACGAAGCTGAAGGAGGTAGCGCGGGGAGCTGCGTCAAGGGCACCGGGGGGCGAGGGGGGCGTTAGGTCCTGTAGGATAGTGCCTTTTGGCAGAAGGAAGGATCTGAAGGTCCAGAGTTTGGTTGTTGATGTTAGGATGTAAGGCTTGGATATATAACGCTTCGATTATAGGTAATCTCCTTGGGTCACTTTCTTTATCGAGTATGGTGGTGTGTTTCTCTAACTCGTTGCGTGTGAGGTGGGGGTGGTTGGGGGTCTTTGATGGCTCCAGCCTGAAGGTGAAAAGTTAACCGACGTGAAAGACGAGTCTGCGTCATGCCAATATAGGAATGAGGTCCACAGTCCTCATAATTACAGGTATGTTGGTAAATGACGTGATCGTCCGTCATCGGGCTCTTTATCTTGGTGGAAGCTGGTTTGTTGCGGAGAACGAGGTTGGAGGTCTTGGGGGATTTGTAATAAATTATTAATTTGATTTTGTTTTCCGGGTTGGTTGGGTGGACATGCTTGGAGATTATTTCTTTTAAGACGGCCTCGTCATTTTTGTGTTCAGAGGACATGTAATTGCGGTAGAAGTTCTTAG
>JBAKBP010021582.1:0-40418 GCA_037953745.1 Lithodes maja
AACCACATTCACAAAAATAATACATACACCAACAACCACATTCACAAACAAAAATACATACACCAACAACCACATTCACAAACAGTAATACATACACCAACAACCACATTCACAAACAATAATACTAAATTATTATTATTATTACACCATCAACCACATTCACAAACAATAATACATACACCAACAACCACATTCACAAACAATAATACATACACCAACCAACACATTTACAAACAATAATACATACACCAACAACCACATTCACAAACAATAATACATACACCAACAAACACATTCACAAACAATAATACATACACCAACAAACACATTCACAAACAATAATACATACACCAACAACCACATTCACAAACAATAATGCATACACTTTTTCTATTGCACTAGACATATCGAAAGCCTTCGATAGAGTCTGGCATAAATCTTTAATTTCTAAACTACCCTCCTTCGGTTTCTATCCCTCCATCTGTGCCTTTGTCTCTAATTTCCTTTCCGGCCATTCCATAGCCGCGGTTGTGGATGGCCATTGTTCACTTCCTCACCCTATAAACTCCGGTGTTCCTCAGGGCTCTGTCCTATCTCCTATTCTCTTTCTAATTTTTATAAATGATCTCCTTAACTGTACCTTAATTCCCATCCATTCATACGCAGACGACTCAACCTTACACTACTCCATTAGTTTTTCAGAACGCCCCAGCCAGCAATCCCTCAACGACAAACGTAATGAAGCCATAGAACTCTTAAATTTTGATCTAAATACTATTTCCAATTGGGGCAGAGAAAACCTTGTTAACTTTAATGCTTCCAAAACCCAATTTCTCCATCTATCTACCCGTCAGGATCTCCCAGCGGACTATCCCTTATTCTTCAACAATACAAAAATCAACCCTTCATCTTCTCTCAATATTCTTGGTGTCTCTTTTTCTTCTGCTCTCATTTGGAAGGACCATATTACCAGTCTTGCTAAGGCAGCCTCCCAGAAGCTGGGTGTGCTCAACCGCCTTAGGGGGTTATTTTCCTCTGCACAGCTTCTTGCTCTGTACAGGGGCATAGTGCGCCCTTGTATTGAGTATTGTTCACATGTGTGGGGAGGTTCCTCTCACACCGCTCTCCTAGACAAAGTTGAAAGGAAGGCCTTTCGTATCATTAACTCCCGTCCACTCACCAACTCTCTGCAATCTCTCTCTCTCCGCCGCAATGTTGCATCTCTCTCGCTATTCTATCGCTACTATAATAATCAGTGTTCCTCAGAGCTATCCCAGTGCATACCACCTCCTTTACGTAGGGCACGTGGTACCCGTCTTGCAACTCAATCCCACCCCTACTCTGTGCAACTCTCCAACCCAAGAGTGAAACGTTACTCTCAAACTTTCTTCTACTCAACATCTGAGCTCTGGAACTCTCTCCCAGAATCAGTCTTTCCCTCTTCCTATGACTTAAATTGCTTCAAACTCCGTGTGTCCAGGCATTTTGGCTCGAACGTCCCTTGATTTTGGCCCTGTCACTCTTTCAACTATGGGGGAGGCACTCGCTATAGGCAGTTATGCCTTTTGCCTCCCTCAATCACATAGAAAAAAAAAAAAAAAAAAAAAAAAAAAAAAAAACATTTACAAACAATAATACATACACCAACAACCACATTCACAAACAATGATACATACACCAACAACCACATTCACAAACAATAATACATACAACAACAACCACATTCACATACAATAATACATACACCAACAACCACATTCACATACAATAATACATACACCAACAACCACATTCACAAACAATTAATACATACACCAACAACCACATTCACAAACAATAATACATACACCAACAAACACATTTACAAACAATAATACATACACCAACAACCACATTCACAAACAATAATACATACACCAACAAACACATTCATAAACAATAATACATACACCAACAACCACATTCACAAACAATAAATACATACACCAACAACCACATTCACAAACAATAATACATACACCATCAACCACATTCACAAACAATAATACATACACCAACAACCACATTCACAAACAATAATACATACACCAACAACCACATTCACAAACAATAATACATACACCAACAAACACATTCACAAACAATAATACATACACCAACAACCACATTCACAAACAATAATACATACACCAAAAAACACATTCACAAACAATAATACATTCACCAACAACCACATTCACAAACAATTATACATACACCATCAACCACATTCACAAACAATAATACATACACCAACCAACACATTTACAAACAGTAATACATACACCAACAACCACATTCACAAACAATAATACATACACCAACAAACACATTCACAAACAATAATACATACACCAACAACCACATTCACAAACAATGATACATACACCAACAACCACATTCACAAACAATAATACATACACCAACAACCACATTCACAAACAATAATACATACACCAACAACCACATTCACATACAATAATACATACACCAACAACCATATTCACAAACAATAAATACATACACCAACAACCACATTCACAAACAATAATACATACACCAACAAACACATTTACAAACAATAATACATACACCAACAACCACATTCACAAACAATAATACATACACCAACAAACACATTCACAAACAATAATACATACACCAACCAACACATTCACAAACAATAATACATACACCAACAACCACATTCACAAACAATAATACATACACCAACAACCACATTCACAAACAATAATACATACACCAACAACCACCTTCACAAACAATAATACATACACCAACAAACACATTTACAAACAATAATACATACACCAACAAACACATTCACAAACAATAATACATACACCAACAACCACATTCACAAACAATAATACATACACCAACAAACACATTCACACACAATAATACATACACCAACAAACACATTCACAAACAATAATACATACACCAACAAACACATTTACAAACAATAATACATACACCAACAAACACATTCACAAACAATAATACATACACCAACAAACACATTCACACACAATAATACATACACCAACAAACACATTCACAAACAATAATACATACACCAACAAACACATTCACAAACATGTGAATGTCCCCTCTCTCTCTCTCAATATCACACACACACACTCCAGCTTGTTAGTGAGCCAAGCGAGGGTGGAGCAGGTGATGGTGGGGGCTTGTGCCCCCATCCCTCTTTCTCTCACTCACACACACACACACACACACACACACACACACACACACACACACACACACACACACACACTCTCTCTCTCCAGTGTGTTAACTTAGTGAACACAGCGAGAATGTAGCAGGGGGTGGTGGTGGTGGTGGCGAGCTACTGATCGTGACCATGTTACTCTCCATGGTGTAAATCTTCAAACTCCCTGCTTGTGGTCCCCTCCCCCCCACCCCCACACACACACATGAACAAAGCAAGGAGGGTGGTGCAGGTGGTGGTGGTGGAGGCAAGAAAGGTTTGAAGGTGTTCTTGTCGTCTTCTAAGGTATAAATCTTCAAACTACGTCTTTTATGGTGGGAAGGAAGGGAACGGAGAAGTAATGGAAATGTGTGAGTTACACATAGTTATGCAGATACTCAGACCACACAGACTTTGCAGTCCTTATTAGGTGTTCCGGCCTTAATACTACTAAACAGGGACAGTTTATAGTAGAAGAATGGGACAACATAATAGAAGGCTCTCTCCCCACCCTCCGGCTAAAAAGCCGCACTGGAAAATATGAAGAAGTGTAACCTTATGAGTCAGTAAATGCCCACAAGGAAAGTTTTTTATAAAGTATAGCAAAACATTAATTTGAAAGGGAAATTAAACTTATACCTGCTTATTAATTCATATTAATCCAATCTCCATTAGATGATCGTCCAGTCTCTCCTTAAACGTATTAATTGAATTACTGTCGACCACCTCCCCTGGTAAACAGTGAGTACAAAGGAAGTCAAGCAACAACAGGCTAGCAACCCCTCGAGGTTGCTTGCTCTCTAAATCACTGCTGATCAACGTGTCCAACAGTGGTTCAGAGTTGGTAAGGGACAATTGGAAAGGGAAGCACTGCCTTTAGACCAACGTCCTTGGCAGAGTTAGGAGATGTTAGTAGGGAACACTTTGGGTTAATAACATAACACGATGTATCGATGTATCGGAGAAAAAGGTAATTAATTTACAAATACAATCATTCGCGAGTTTAAGGCGAGGTGCTTGTCTAGGCGATGCTTAAATGAATCAGCGGTGCTGCAGTCTATAACATCTCGAGGAAACAACATTCCACAAGTTCACAACTCGATTGAAGAAGTTCTTAGACTCGTGAGAGATTTACCAATAATTTTGCAACCATTTTCCCATGTGCAGTCTGACTGGTCGATCGAAAAGTACTTATTACAGTTCATATTGTCGATGCCTTTGATGATTTTGAAGGCTTGGACCTCTTAATCTGCGCTGGTTTATAGGAAATACACTTAATTCTCTAAGACGCTCCTTGTATGGTTTGTTTCTTATGGAATTTCGGTGTGAGTATCCTAGGTTCGAGTCCTTGGAGTGCCACATGTATTCTTTGATTTTCTTAATTGAGTTTATAAGTAAAGTTGGTTGGTGAAAAAATATGAATTAGCTATCATTTTGGTAACTCTACATTGAACTCGTTCAAGTTTATAGATATATTATTTTGTAGTAGGGGCACCAGGATTGAACGCAATATTCCAAAAGAGGACAGACTAGGGAATTATAAAGTGTGAGGATTACATCTTTGGATTTATACTTGAATGACCTGCCTATAAAGCCAATTATTTGATTTGCCTTCTCAACAACTTCTGAACATTCTTGACTGGGTTTTAGGTTACTCGATATTGTTACTCTCAAATCAGTTTCTCTGTCTACACTCTTAAGCTGAGTGCCATTCATTTAATAGTTTGCTTTCTCATTTCGGGTCCCGATATGGAGTACTATACATTTATCCGCATTAAAACTCATTTGCCAAATTTGAGCCCAACTTAACGGCTTGGACGATAGTTACTAGGTAAATATTGGCTGCCTTTTTTTTTATATCGGTGTTATGTTAGCGAGCTTCCACTCATCAGGCATAGTCCCCGGACTGCAAGGATTTATTAAAAAGCAATGTTAGTGGTTTGGAGAGCTCACATTTAGCTTCTTTTAGAACTCTAGGTGATATTGTGTCGGGTCCAGGTGATTTGTTTGACTTAAGTTTCTCCAAACATTTCAGTATTTCTCTCTCTGTAATGTAAATATTTTTTTTTTATAAAAAGACCTCCGTCTACGTATTGTGAAAAACCTGTTATCCTCCGGCAAATTGTGGGGTTGAGTGAGTGAAGGGGGGGACAGTGAATGAAGGAGGATACATGTTTTTCATAATACGTGTTGCTAGCCCCAAACGCGCGAGCAACTGTGGCTTTCAACCTTCCGACACATCCCCTTTTATTTATGTGCATCACACATGTTACATACAAATAGAGTTTATGTTTTGTTTTACCCTACTGTGGAAAGACTACGGATACACCACTCCTGCCCGGGCCTCACACAGTGGCATGACCCAGTCCTGTCGAACTGAGCTCATGACGCTGGTGGCATTGCCCCGGAGGATAGCCATCCCTAGTCTTTGCTTGAGCCAGAGGGTTTCCCGGGGTTCTCCTGAAACTTCTCTGATTTTACGGCCTATTTCATTCACCATCTTAAGGGTGGTAGGGCCGAAGACTCCTGAAGTTTCGAATGCCAGGGGCTCGAACTGATGATTTCTGGCGATGGCTTGATATTTTTCTCACTTTTTATTTTCTGCTATCCGGGCGGCTTCACCTGCTTCGTCAGCGTTTCTGGCGATGTTGGTTGTGGAGAAAGTGTCAACACATGTAAATATTGCTTAGAACATCAGAATTGTCTAACTGAACTGGGGTGCTGAAGGGATATCACTAAGGTCTTCTGTTGTAGAACTGATGCAAAAAGGAATTGAGGACATCACTCATCTGTTCTTCGTCTTTGGTGTAATCTCCGTTCACATCTACTAACGGTCCAATAGTTGAAGTGACTAAGTATCTTCTTTCTGATGTAACTATTGAATTCTTTCGAGTTTGTTTTATTTTGATTCACAACATGTAACTCCAGGGTCTTTATACTTTCCTTAATTAACTGTTTGGCTCTACGTCGTAGATCTATGAATAGTATTCGTTCTTCATCATTTTCCGAGGCTTTAAATCTTTCATGAGCAATTTTCTTCGCAAGCAACCAGTCTGCAATCTCTTTATTCCACCAATTAGGCTTATCATTATGGATTGAACGTCTGGTTTTCAATGGTATGCACGCTTGCACGTCTTTGAAGTAAATGGGAGAGAGATAAATAGAGAGAGAGAGAGAGAGAGAGAGAGAGAGAGATAGAGAGAGAGAGAGAGAATATGATGGACAGTAACCGGCTGCCAAGTAACTCTCACAATAAATAACAACTTTGACTGATTTAACCCTGCTTTTTTCTCTTTCTTGGTTGTATCCATCCGGCCCCATTCAGCCTACTGCTGTAAGACATTTATCCCCATTCATGTGTCAATTTTTTCCTGGTGTGCGATAGTGAGCCAGCAGTTATATGGAGAAATCTGACCTCGCCGGAGACCTTTTTCTATCGAAAAATATACAAATTTATTAGTGGCCCTTCCATCATTGACGATATGCCTATTAGTATAATAGTCCCCCTTCAAGTGCCTGCGGGTAGCCAGTTTGAATCGACCGCCGCGGGGAGAAGGAGTCCTACGTCATAAGGGCAACGCTAATTCTCTTATGGAATCGTCTTATGATTGGGTACTCACTATGAAATTTTTTGAAAAAATAAAAAGGAAAAAATAAACTTAAAATATGTTATATATATAATGCTTTCCATCTCGGTGGATTTCTTGCATAGTCTCTCCTTGACGCTGCTCCTTGAGCCGCCATGTTTCCTCCTTCCACTCCCCGCGGCCATACCGAGCGGTGGTGCGCAGCCTGTGCTCCTCTTTATTCTTCGTTCCCTCTCTTCTAGTGAGTCCTTGCTCATTTGTATTTATCTGAGTTGTATTGAACAGGTTTTAGATTAGCTAGCACAGGCTACCCCATTGGTATGCCCGCAGGAAGTGTTAAAATAGGGTACTATTGCACAGACGCCACCATGTCCACCAGGATCAGCGTCTCATGTATTAATTTTTGTTTGTTTGTATGCGTCTTAGTTCTTGCTCTTACATACTAGTTAGGAGGCTACTATACCCACAAGATTATGCTTCAGGCCGTCTCTAAGAGGCAGTTGCATTATAGTTTTTTCTAGCAGACGCACTAGTTCAAGGGTTGCCACACATGGTGCGGAACCTTCTATTGTCCGAGTTCTGCGTCTTCCCTCTCTCGTGGGACCTTCACCAGGGGCGGTTGCTGTGTCTTCAGGGGGGTCCTTCACCTTGTGCGGCTGCTGTGTCTTCAGGAGGTAAGGTTACCAACCAAGATGATGATTACTACGAGCCTCGTGGCCAGCCTCAGTAGGGGTCTCCTTACTGGGCTAGGGGTAATATGTTATTATTAATATTATGTTACTATTGTAGCCCAAAGATGTATTCCTTGTGTTGCATGTAGTGATTATTTTACATGTTAACAAGGACCCAGGAGACGTCCTGTTGGTGTTGGGTTTTAGGGGGTGTCTGTCTTTCAATGATACGGCAACACCTTTGATAGTTTTGGTTGTTCTTTCCAGCGGACTATTCGGTGTAGTCTCAGTTACTCGCCGCGCAGGCGAGGAGAATGAACCAATGACCCCCAGAGTGGTGTGCTTTACCATTTACCTCCCGACGGAAATGCTAATTCCTAAGGGAAGTATCTCGGCCCACCGAGTGAACTCGCCCGACCGATAGGCTCACCGGCATGAGTTCTACGCACAGCGCAACAGTCTAGTGTGACAATACTATCTATCTAGTCCAAATAGTAAATAAGATAGTACAAGGCTAGAGTTTTAATGGGCCAGTGACACTTAGTCACAGGTAAGCAGTTCCAACAAATTTTAATGGAAAAACTAAAGTTTTTCACTGTCAGGCCCGGCAGAAGATTAGAGTAGCAGTGGTTATAGCTAATTTTCCGGAGGACTTGTGGTAGGATGTGTAAAACCTCTCGGATTATCCTTTTGAGCATTGATTCCTGGAAATTTCTATTTTCAGATCACGACACATAGTAGCAGCACAGGCAGCAGGTGAGGAGCCGATCACGGCGGGGGGGTTTTGTCCTTATCCATCATGCTTTTTACTCTATGCGCTACTCCTACCTGCTCTCTTTTACCAGTAAATAGCACACAAACTATGCGTGAGATGTGTAAAATGCCTTGACAGATCAAGAGGCATCTAGGTGTCTAAAAAATGCGCTGTGTGCTCAGAAATGCGTACGGCACTATTTGAGAAGAGAGATCATTCATGCCTACTGGCATTAAAGGAGATTAAGAACTTGTAAAATGTTTACGCAGAAGACGTTGCCCATAAGGCCTTGCAATGTGATGACGAAGCGCTCTGGGATTATCTTGTAATCAAATCTCCAAATGTAAAATTAACTCCGGCTAAGTCCACTCCTAAACCGAAAGCTAAGTCTAAAGTAGTTTCTAAAGAGCTAATGAGTAGCAGTGAGAGTAGTGACAACAGCACTGCGGCAACCCCCCCGGCCGCCCAAAACGAAGACGTTCACCTTCACCCGGGACCCACTCGAGGTCCAGATCTAGGTCTCCGCATAGACAGGCCCGTCATTCTTCCGTCGAGACAACTAGGTCACTTAAACAACGGAAAGAGGACTCAGTAACTTCAACTCCCAAATCAGGGACAGGACATTCTAGTGCCCGCACGGATGAGACGGTGTCGCGGCGCCCGCCTCAGCAGGAGCCGTGGCCACTTGCCTCCGCCTCTACCTCCACAGGGCCTAACGTCCAATCTGGCAACGCGGCGGTAGAGACAGAGGGAACTGAGTCGAGTCCCAGGGATGTACCCAGGGAATCAATAAGTGAACCACAAGACTTTACGTTTGCCATCCCCAAACTGAAATTTAACATACCTAGACAGGGGCCTCCAATAGTGTCACAGAGGGTATTAGCGGAACAGTACCGAGGTTGTTCAACTAGTACACAGCATTGTTATGATAATTCCCAGGCTAGTGAGGTAATACTGGACTCCCAACCACCCGCGAATCAAGGACGGGGGGTCTGGAGACAGTCAGAACCCTCACAGGTACAACCAATAGTTCAGGATCTGGATGCGGCGGAAAGACGTGATAATGTTGAAACAATCCCATCGTCGGTCCCAGACTTAGCGTGGCCTTTAAACTTACAAGCAGAACCACGGCAGCAAACGCCGGAAATTTTAGAACTACCCGATGAGATAGAGGAGGCTAATTTATCTTCGGCACAACCGAACTCTCATGAAGAAGGGTCGGAAGGTTCAGGGTCTTCTAGAGACTCCCATAGTAAGTGTGTCACAACAGACTACCTCAATGAGTTATTACATAACGTGATGCGTCAGTATATCCCTTCGTCTCAGGTACCTTCTACTACGTCGCCGGTGGCTCCCCCGGCAGAGTCAATTGTGAGGCCATTAGAACCAACTGGGGTTAGGCCTCCCAATAGCTCTTTCCCTATTAACGTCAACCCGGCGAATATCACGGCAAGTGGCACACCAGTGCCCGCCTCTTTGACTATCACAAACGCCCGGGTTATCACGGACGTTACCTCTCCCCCGCTAGATAGACGCCCACACAGGAGAGGCCCTATGCCTCTCTTGTACGGGCCAGATTGTTCATGGGTACCGGCTATGGCAAAAAACTCCCATTTGGCACAAACGACTGTATCGGGGGAGCTGCCGGTCCCTAGTGACTGGACCACAGAAGTAAGTTAGAGTAAAAAGCTTAGAGCTAAAGATGTGCAAGGGCAATTATTAGATGTTACAATTAAGGCTATACCTTCTGTGTACTCCTCTGACTTCTTTGTTTACTCTTCTACTCCGGCATTACCTCCTGCCTCAACTGCACGACTCTTTGCTGATTGGACACGATCTGACGGCGTGAATGATATCAAATCACTCAACTCACTAACGCCGGAATTGGATACAATTCCGGTGCTCGACCAGAGTCACAATCCAGTCCTGCAGGTGGGGCAGGTAGGTGTGGACCTGCGGGGGGACTGGGAAGCTGAGGCGCAACAATTTGCGGCTACCATTACCTCTAAATCCTACCACCAAATTCCTCAAGAAACCCACTCATGGTTTTCATTACCCATTAATAAGGCAGGTGGGGTATCTCCTGCGCTGTTTGAATTCCTTTCGGCTCCCAAACTGTCTCTTTATGAACTACTGGACCCATTTTCTACCCCACTTCCAGCCCACTTAGACAGAGATTTCAAATTGCGTAATAAAGCGTATAGACTTTTTTCACAATTCATCTTAAATTGCCAAATTGCCCAGTCCCTCACTAGGACTATCTCAGCCATATCTGATCAGAATGTAAGGAAGGCCACGGAACTGTCCCGGCAGCTGCTATTACAAAATTCCATACAGTCCCTAGGTGATATCAGAATAGCCATAATGGAGGCTGTCCGTGCACGCCAGGACTTAAGGGTGTACTTGGTGTTACGACCGGGCACTCGGGTACACTAGGGCTCTTACACAGGACTCGAGTATGGCTCGCTGCCACAACGGAAACACACGATCCCAACCCCAGAGTACTGCCAGCCGAACAAAAAACGCCACTACCCTCCAGAGTTCTATCTGCTATAACGGGGTATACAAGAACTCGGTACTAGCGTTTCACACAACAGACTAATAACAAGACGGGAGTTATCTAGTCTGGTCAACAATCAAACAAAGAAGAAAGTACTACAACACTAAAGAATAGTGTTGGCCGAAGCCGAAGTAATCCACCCTTGAACTAAGAACTTAAGAAGTCCTCCACCCTCTACTTCGGATCGGCACTATTACGTTACGTTAAACAATAGTCCTCGAGCATCAAGCAAGGAATCTTCTGATAAGTTAGATGCTTCTCGAATACTCATAAGAAGTAAGTATCGGATTTTGAACAGCAATTTAATGAATAACTCACTGGTAATTAAAGGCTTTAAATTGACATAAGAAGAATTATAAGAATAAGCAATAGGATATGGCAAACATTAAGAAGAAGTACTCCGACAATGCACTGGCAATAGCCTACTAAGATTGTGCTCGTGGGCCACTAATCTCTGAAGTAGCTAAGCGTGCCACACATGAAATCAATAGTGCTTAAACAATAATATACATAAGAAGAAGCTTCAATACTATGCTGTATCTGCTGGTCGAGCAAAGTCTAGCTGGGATATCTAAGGTTAAGAGACAATGGCTGAGCAAGCGGCTCGTAGCCTAGCGAGGTCCTTAAGACTGTGCGGCCAAATTACGGTAATTGACGGGATGCTCTCTTGAGAGATCCAGATCACTAGTATCTGGTTCTCTCCTGGCGATCCTCTCAAAGTCAAGCAAATGAGATAGCACAGTGTTGGGTGGCACAGGCAAAAGCCCTCACTCGCAACACAGTGCTAAACTCCCACGGTACACAATCAAAAAGACCCCCTAGGCTTCCCACGTCTCCGTTGCAATTGTGCTGGTTCAACCAACCTAGCACTCATAGGAAATCACAACTCGAGGAACCCTATCCCAGTCTAGCATTACCTAAACCAGCAGAAAACAGGAACATGAATAATAGTACACAGGGAAATACATATACGAGTGCAACAAACATCAATCAATCCTATTCTAGTTAACCCTTCCAAAAATAGGCTATCTAACAGGCACTTATCTCGTGAGAACTCAAGCGATAATACTTTGGCTGACTAAATCTGCACCAAAGGGGTCATTGAGGTTAAAAAGGGTTCAGAAGAAGAAGAAAATAGGCTGTTCAGAGAGTAGAGAAAGTTCACATCAGTCGGAAGAATATCGATAGTTGCAAGGGATATGAGAGGTCGCTTTGCCTGATGAGTTCTGATCTAAAAATGGCGAGACCTCCCTTTTTATACTCGGCCCCGTAGCGAGCATAACGGCAATTTCCCACGCGCGCTGAGGAGGGAGGAAGGGGGGAGGGAATTAGGCCTACCGGCCCGCGTGGCGCACTCACCGACCCCACGCCACGTAATATCCCTCCTCTCATCATTACATACAAGTCCCACACACAATACTTATATCTAATGATATAAAATAGAACTCGTTGACTTAGAAGAAAACAAAATACATAATGATAATACTTATAGTACAACGGTTCACATAAACTGAGTTAGGAAACTCTACACAGACTACAGCCAAAGTTCCTGCCCTGACGATCCTAGCGAGAGTGGGGCCTGACTGGGCGTTCTGTACAGCATGCTCATACTCGACATGCGTCACACCTCCCCCAAGATTTTACTTGCTCAACCCTGAGCTAAAATCTGATATACAGAACCCCATCAAACCCCTCACACCCAGCGACCGCATGGCACTAAAACAACGCTGAGTTTATCACTAAAACACATCTTATAAAAAAAAAATTCACATTTCATAACTCCTCCCAACAATAGTAAAAGACACAATATCATGCTCCCAGAGCGAGCTTACAGCAGCTCAGCCGTTTGATAGTTCGTGGACTACTCAAACCTTATAGGCTATGACAAACTTATACAATTATCTTCATCAAAAGAAAGAGTTTTTATATGATTTTATATTTTAATATGTTTTTTCCGGCTGCACTATAAGGGCAGCCTATTTTCTTCTATACCAAACGCTCAACAATCCTGCTTTACGACCCAATACGCTGGGCTACAACCGCGAGCCAACAAGCACCAAGCGCAAAATACTACTCAAACCAAAGCAGGAGGCTACCCGGGTGTCAATTTACCCAGGATCATATACCCCTGAACGACCACATGCAACCTCGTTGTCACAACCGGCAATATGGCTTATGTCCAGGTTATATACCAATAACCTTAGTGACCACCTGGTCAGCCTCATATTCCGATTGTGAAACGGGTCCAAGATCTTGAGAGGGCAATGATCTGGGTAAACTACACCGACCGGACCATAGGCTGGAACATAGATCTCGAAATGCCCCAGCGCATCATTGTCCTTTTCACTTTCATTCATCAGGCTCTGACACGTTGCTGGTGCATTCTTAAGTCCGTCAGGCACAACATTGCACTGGTAGGTACTCCCGTCCACAACAAAATCACATACCTCTTTAGCACGCTCGGACAAAGTTACAAGCAACGACCACTCACGACATTCCTTATCCCTCAGATCCTTCGTCCACACGTAATCCAGCTCTGCTTGCACCATAGGCTGTCGAGCAGGATTTATACGGCAGGGAATTAAACTGAGCCTTGCACTATCTCCAGCCTGCATGTCGGATTCTACCCCGTACCTCAGGCCTGGAGAAGCAACAAACATGCGAAAGTACTGCCATAGCCTAGTAAATAACTGCCTTGCACTGTCTCCACGAACAACATGCCTTGTGCCCTCCCACAACCCAGCCGAGACCGCAGCTTCTAACCTGTAGTCTCCCTCCTTCTCCACCTTCGTCCCTAGAACAGCCAGGTCATGAGAGGGACAATCAGTACCACCCGTGCAGTCACTCCCACAGTTCATTATTGCTAAGGCTTCCCCGCCGATACCGTACATGCGCACCCCCGCATTCCTTGTGACGACATCTGCCTGCGCAGCATCACCGCTTTCAGCGACATGGCCAGATACAGTCGGTCTATGGTATGGCTGTTGCATTAGACTAGAGCAGCATTGGGAGGCTATGTGACGACCGGGCACTGCGATACCACAGCCGACCCTACCAATCTGCTCAATGTCCTCCTTTTGACCACCACCCTTGGCAGCCATGGGTCGACCCTGACCTGGCAACCATGCCAAGGCCTCGTCGCCCACCTTAAACCACCGAAACAACGAGGCTAACGGTCTTTTAACAGTCACATGACCTGCCTGCGGAACATCTCGCACCGCCCGAGTTGTGAGACTCAGGGGCTCGGCACGACCAGTGGGGTATGAACCGAGCTGGTGCTGGAGTGCTGCACACTGCTGCTCAGGCAGGTGCTCTAGCACTTCCACAGCCACCAGACTCGTGTCCCCCGCCCACTGCTTCGCCGAGACATGACAATCCCTACTCTCCTCCACCTGTGCCCTACTGCCCCCCTCTCCTTCTCCACCTTGGCCGCGGCAGACCAACGCAGGGACAGTAGGCTGCTCAGGTGGTTGCCTCACAAACTCCTCCAACAGGTTCACATGACATGCTTCCCCGTCCTCGTGTTTAATCTCGACAGCACCATTACCACACTTCTGAACTTCCGGATCCTCCAACTGAGCAACCCTTTTTTCTCTCTGTGTGTAACGTTGCTGCCTCTGAGTCTCTTCCGGCCCTACCTCCTCACTAGCTGTGACAGGTCCTGGGGCCTCTCCAGACTCTAACATAGGTGCTAATACTGAATCAACCAGGAGAGCCGCCGAGTCAAAACTCTTAAAACCAACTCCAGCTTTAGCCTCCTCCTGTTGATCGTTCCTCTGCTGGTCGGAAGACGGAGGACTAGGCTGTGACACTTTAGCTGTCCGAGCCCAGGTGACAGCACACGCCATGGGTTGTGCCTGGCACCGCTCGACACACTCTTGCTCTCCCCCACTCACGTCGGCCGTCCTCTCGGCAACGACTAAGGGTAGAACCTCAGAAGCGGGCATTGCAAAGTCGTTACCGAGAAGAAGGTCGACGCCCTCCACTGGCAGTTTCTCCACAATCCCAACATCCAATTCACGTGTCACACCATCCACCTCCAACTCCAACCGCACCAGCGGGTATGACCGAGTTGCATTAATACCCTGCACCACTACCACCCGAGCCGCATTTATAGGGTAGCCAGTCAAATTGTTCATCAGAGTCTGGGAAGCACCTGTATCACGCAAGACCTCTACTCCATGCTTGCGCCCCGCCCACATCACGCAACCCCGTCCTCTATGGTCGCAAAAAACATCCTGAGCAGGGTTCGAGCCTCTCAGGTGTTTCTGCATTGGCTGTGCCTCAGCCTCTGACGAACTGCCCCGGGCAAACTCAGAAGACTTCGGAGACACACCAATGTTGCAGGCCAAAGACACAGCTGCTGTAGGTGGTTTGCTAGGACAGACTCTTGCAAAGTGCCCCTTTTCATGACAAAGATAACACTCCAACTCCCCTCTGGGCTTCCCTTGGTACTGGGAAGGGCCCGGCCCCTTCTTAAATGGGACGGTGTTAGTCTTGTGGTCAGTCTTGGTATCATAGCTCTTGTACTTGTTTGCATAATGTATATCACTAACTCGGGGGGGTGGGGTGTCACGCCCCTTGTTACCTGCCTCACTACGCTGGGCAGACCCGCACCCACGAATTAGCGATAGCCGGAGGTCAGCCATCTCAGCTGCCTCCTGTAGAGTTTTAGGGTTCTTTTCTTTAATAGTTAAAGTCATATCTGCACCAGTACACTTATAAAACTGCTCGAGCAGAAACAGCTCAGTCAACTGTTCAGCCGTCTCAGCTTTCTCAGAACGTGTCCAGTTAGCAAGTGCATCTTTTAAGTCCCGGGCATGTTCAAGAAAGGTCGCCTCCCTAGTCTTCGTAACACCCCGAAACTTCAATCGATATGTTTCTGGTTGCAACTCGTATGCCCGTAGGACAGCTCTCTTCAATACTGGGTAGTCAATGCAAGACTCTAAAGGCAGTGCATCATAAGCCTTCAGACCCTTACCCGTAAGTCTTGAGGAGACCAGAGCTGCCCACTTCTCTTCAGGCCAATTATGCTCCCTACACTTCTTCTCAAAACGATTAAAAAATTCTGTGACTTCAGTTTCACTAAATGCCGGCACCAACTTGACTAAGTGGGACAAGGACTGTTCTCTTACTTGGCCCTCCCGGCCCATCCGAATCCCTGTCGACTCTGCACGAGTCTTATCTAAGTCTATCTGAGCACAATATTTCTCGGAGTCGTATCTAAGCTCAGCCTCGTGCCTCCTAGTCTCATCCTCGTGCCTCCTAGTCTCATTCTCCTGCTTCCTAGACTCAGCCTCAATCGCATACCTCCTAGACTCAGCCTCGATTGCATACCTCCTAGACTCAGCCTCCATCTCCTTCTCATGCCTCCTAGCCTCATTCTCCATTTTAGCAAGCTCGAGTTTAAATATCATCTCAGGAGACAGGCCGGAAGAGGGAGCTGCCACTACTGAAGGAGGGGGGGCAAGAACTGGGGAACCACCATACGCACCGCCCGAGGGCACTCCAATCTTCCAATGCTCATCCCTCTGTGGGAGAGTGCTAACCTCCGGCAACTGAGTGGACGGTACTGTGGGAGTCGAGTGAGAGGGGATCTGGGGAGGAACCCCCCCAAACGCCCTCTCCTCCGAAACCCCATGTCGCCCACGCAACACCCAGGAAATCAGCTCCCCCTTGGACATCCCTCCTACATTGGATAGACCCAAAACCTTGGCTATCAGGTGCAAGCCATAAACATTCACCCCAGTCAGCCTCTCCTCCGTCACATGGTACTGCTTACTCACAAAAAGTCTAGCATCCTCCTCACTAGTTACTAACGGCACCTCCTCAAATAGCATCTCTCGCTCCTCGTCAGTACTAGGGCACGACATACTGAAGTTCACCAAAAAATTCTCGAGACAAAAGTGTTAAACTCCCTTATGCAAGCACTAATTACTAAATTAACTGGAGTCTCTTAAATGCTCTCCTAATTGCCTTACAAAAAAAAAATATTCTTCAATATGTACGCTAAAGTACCAACAAACAAATGTTGTACAACTCTGCAAAAAATTATACTGTTCACAAAATCCTAAGCAAGGTCGCCATTTGTTACGACCGGGCACTCGGGTACACTAGGGCTCTTACACAGGACTCGAGTATGGCTCGCTGCCACAACGGAAACACACGATCCCAACCCCAGAGTACTGCCAGCCGAACAAAAAACGCCACTACCCTCCAGAGTTCTATCTGCTATAACGGGGTATACAAGAACTCGGTACTAGCGTTTCACACAACAGACTAATAACAAGACGGGAGTTATCTAGTCTGGTCAACAATCAAACAAAGAAGAAAGTACTACAACACTAAAGAATAGTGTTGGCCGAAGCCGAAGTAATCCACCCTTGAACTAAGAACTTAAGAAGTCCTCCACCCTCTACTTCGGATCGGCACTATTACGTTACGTTAAACAATAGTCCTCGAGCATCAAGCAAGGAATCTTCTGATAAGTTAGATGCTTCTCGAATACTCATAAGAAGTAAGTATCGGATTTTGAACAGCAATTTAATGAATAACTCACTGGTAATTAAAGGCTTTAAATTGACATAAGAAGAATTATAAGAATAAGCAATAGGATATGGCAAACATTAAGAAGAAGTACTCCGACAATGCACTGGCAATAGCCTACTAAGATTGTGCTCGTGGGCCACTAATCTCTGAAGTAGCTAAGCGTGCCACACATGAAATCAATAGTGCTTAAACAATAATATACATAAGAAGAAGCTTCAATACTATGCTGTATCTGCTGGTCGAGCAAAGTCTAGCTGGGATATCTAAGGTTAAGAGACAATGGCTGAGCAAGCGGCTCGTAGCCTAGCGAGGTCCTTAAGACTGTGCGGCCAAATTACGGTAATTGACGGGATGCTCTCTTGAGAGATCCAGATCACTAGTATCTGGTTCTCTCCTGGCGATCCTCTCAAAGTCAAGCAAATGAGATAGCACAGTGTTGGGTGGCACAGGCAAAAGCCCTCACTCGCAACACAGTGCTAAACTCCCACGGTACACAATCAAAAAGACCCCCTAGGCTTCCCACGTCTCCGTTGCAATTGTGCTGGTTCAACCAACCTAGCACTCATAGGAAATCACAACTCGAGGAACCCTATCCCAGTCTAGCATTACCTAAACCAGCAGAAAACAGGAACATGAATAATAGTACACAGGGAAATACATATACGAGTGCAACAAACATCAATCAATCCTATTCTAGTTAACCCTTCCAAAAATAGGCTATCTAACAGGCACTTATCTCGTGAGAACTCAAGCGATAATACTTTGGCTGACTAAATCTGCACCAAAGGGGTCATTGAGGTTAAAAAGGGTTCAGAAGAAGAAGAAAATAGGCTGTTCAGAGAGTAGAGAAAGTTCACATCAGTCGGAAGAATATCGATAGTTGCAAGGGATATGAGAGGTCGCTTTGCCTGATGAGTTCTGATCTAAAAATGGCGAGACCTCCCTTTTTATACTCGGCCCCGTAGCGAGCATAACGGCAATTTCCCACGCGCTGAGAGGGAGGAAGGGGGGAGGGAATTAGGCCTACCGGCCCGCGTGGCGCACTCACCGACCCCACGCCACGTAATATCCCTCCTCTCATCATTACATACAAGTCCCACACACAATACTTATATCTAATGATATAAAATAGAACTCGTTGACTTAGAAGAAAACAAAATACATAATGATAATACTTATAGTACAACGGTTCACATAAACTGAGTTAGGAAACTCTACACAGACTACAGCCAAAGTTCCTGCCCTGACGATCCTAGCGAGAGTGGGGCCTGACTGGGCGTTCTGTACAGCATGCTCATACTCGACATGCGTCACATTGGTAAAAACGCTACCGGAAGACATTGGTCGCCGAGTAACCCTTTCCCCTGTATTAACTGCCTCATTACTAAACACAGACACATGGAGGGCAGTTTTCAATATGGTAGATAGCTTGAAGATGAGTACCTCCCAGCTGAGGAAGGAGCATTTCAAGAAACCATACTCCAAACCAAAGAGTGGAGGTAAGTCTCAATCTACCGGTGCTAAACAGTCCTTTCGGAACCCCAAGTCTCCCCAACAGCAGGGAGGTACTCAGAACAAGCACAAACAGGGTAAACCATCAGGCAAGTGGGATAGCAAAAGTAGGTCACAACACAAGCCTCATCAGGGAACGACCTCTGCCAAAGCTAGTCAGCCGTCTACCTCCGCCCAGACACCACCAAAAAACTAGTCAGCCACAGTCTCTCTCTCCCGGGGCCTATCGAAGGCGAGTTGGATTCGAGAAGAGTACTGCCGGACAAACCCAGTCAAAAGACTGGGTCATTCCAAGCATGTCGCTGGGCCTGGCCCCGGCGAACTTGGGCACGGACAGTGGTAAGCAAGGGAATCACCTGGCGGTGGCTCCGGCGACCTCGTTTACGTCAAACTCGAGAATTCAATCATGTTTCTTTAGATGTGGAGTCACTAGTCCAGGAAATGATCACCAAGCATGTTATTGTCCCGGTAGACCCAAATCGCCATTTTTTCACATCCAAACTTGTTCTAGTGCCAAAGAGGGACAGTGTGCAGATGCGACCAGTAGTAGATCTCTCGTATCTGAACACACTCATTCACAACTTACCATTCAAAATGCTCACAGTGAATCAAATCAGGCTCACACTCCCGCCGCAAAGCTGAATGTGCTCACTAGACCTGAAAGATGCCTACTGGCATGTCCCCATAAACAAACGGTTCCAAAGATTCCTCGCCTTGAGGATAAGGCAAGAGACTTATGTCTTTCAGAGATTACCATTCGGTTTGAACCTGGCACCAAGAATATTCACAAAATTAGTCCGGCAGGCCCTAATGCCAATGTTAGCTCAGGGGATCAAGGTGTTGTGGTACCTAGACGACTGGCTAGTGGTGGCAGAGTCAGAGAGTTTATGTCAGATCCATGTCAAACAAGTTATAAATCATGTACAAACCCTAGGGTCCAAGGTCAACATGGCAAAGTCGAACCATGTCCCCACACGGGTGGTTCAGTGGATAGGGCTGGTCTGGGACACAGCCAATCTTACTCTCAGTCAGAGTGTGGACAACCGCAACAGATTTCGCAGGAAACTGTTCCGATTTCTCCACAGTCTGAACACGACGAGAAGGACGTGGGAGTCCCTGATCGATTCGCTCAACTGGATTGAACTAACTGTGAAGTTGGGCCGGTTGAAAGTGAAAAGATTAATCTTGGAAGGCAACAAATGTTTCCCACTCTTGCCTGAGGGAAAATTGTGGACCATTCCTCCATTAATTCACAACTTACTGTCGGTCTGGGCAAAGAACGAAACATTGCACTCAATAATGACGTGGGTTTCTCCCCCACCTACGGTATGGATAGACACAGATGCTTCAGTGACAATAGGCTGGGGATATCAGTCGAACCTACGCCACCATGGTCAAGGCCTTTGGTCCCAAGACGAGAACTTTCATATCAACAAACAAGAACTTCTAGTCCCTTTGTTTTTCCTCCAAATTCACGGCTCTTCTTTACAGGGAAAGTCAATAGCTTTCCAGATGGACAATTTGAACGCGGTACATTGCATTCAAAAGCAAGGGTCAACGAGGTCTCGAGAGTTATTAGATTTGTCAGAACAGATTTTTGCTCTAGCCAAGAAGCTGAGCATTCATCTTCATGCATCTTACCTCCCAGGCGTGGCGAATGTCTGGGCAGATGCTCTGTCCCGGAGACAGAGCACACAAGTAGAATGGGCATTAAAGCAAAATGTCTTCAACAAGATGATTGCAGAGCCATACTGTCCACAAGTGGATCTATTTGTGTCAGAAGGAAACCACAGATTCCCTCTCTTCCTAGCCCGTCGGGAGCTAACCGCGGCTGGGGGTCCGAACGCCTTGATGGAGGACTGGAACAAATGGAATTCCATCTATCTTTTTCCACCTCCAGATGCTTCATTCATGTGTCGAGTAGTTCACAAACTACGGGGTTACCGGGGCTTAGTCTCGATCATCGCACCACTTTGGCCGGCTCAAGTTTGGTACCACCAATTGAAAACGTGGTGCGAGAACCCGGTGTCACTCCCGGTCTCGTACTTCCACTTGGAGACAATTGGCAACTTAAAGACCTCGCTGACTTTTGCCTTCTGGATATTCAAAATGCCAAATGGTTAACTCAGTATGGGGAGAGTGTTACAAATAAATTTCTTAATCAATACACTAAGTCTACCAGGAGGCAATACCAATCTCATTGGAAAACATTTACAACCTGGATAGTAGAAATGGCGCAAACAGACTCGTCAGTAGCTTTGATATTTAAATACTTAGATTATCTGTTTGAACAAAAGTGCTTTTCTGTAGTCACTCTAAAAAAACACTTGTCTGCCATTAGAAACCCCTCTCACGACCTAACTGGTCTATCCATACCACAGGCAGAGGAGAAAGGGTTCATGAGGGCATGTTTCAAACTGCGCGCACCACCACGTCAGCTAATGCCTACCTGGTCGCTAGACAAAGCTTTGTCTTTACTTCACTCGCGCAAGTATAATCATGCGCCGGATTTTGACTCATTACTAAAGAAGGCTGTGTTCCTTATGGCTTTAGCAACAGGAAACAGGGTATCTGAGCTGGCGGCGATGAGCAACGAACCAAATTGCCTCAGGTTTGGGAGACTGAATGAACACTTACAAATTGCTCCGTCTCCTACATTTATAGCAAAGAATGAACATTGTAATCATGTTGTCGGGAATAGGGTAATGATCCCGACAGTTTTAGGTCCAATAGGACATTTGAATTTGGCGGTATCGTATCGCATGTACGATTTCGGCTGGTTCTTTGTGTATTGTAGTTTATTCTTAAATATAGGTTAAATATTAACTGTAATGTATAAATATCTACATCAGCTCTAGATGTATCATGAAACCAAGTTATGGGTTATAATTATTATGAGCCGGCAGCCATATGTAATTTCGCGAAGCGATCGGACGCCGGCCCTTGAGTCTCTCAATCATCACCATACAGCTAACATCTCCCCCCCCCCCCCCCCCCCGGCTCTGACTCAACCCACAGTTCACCATGTGCTACAAATACTAATCTACAACAACAGTCCTACATCACCAGTCCTCTAAGCTAAGTTCATTGTATCGATATTGTATTATGTGAACATTCCTACATGTCATGCAATTGAATTAGCAGTGTGTGGGGGACTGGATTACACCCATCGACTACGTCGTTGGCAATTAAATTATAACTATTTGTTGGGTTATTTCATGTACCAGTGATATACAATTTAACCTCTTTATCTAAATTCCCGACAAACAATGGTCCTTCGTGCCCTAAGGCTTCCTTACCGTAGTACCGTTTTGTTTGCTTCCTTGACGCTTGTGGGCTTATAAATGGCTGCCGCCTCGCGCGTTGTTAGGCCGACTGCCGTTCCCTAGTTTAGACCCAGCTTCTTCCCTCGTGTTTTTTACCATTTAGGCGCCGTCCCTATCTTTTTTGGGGCTAGTTTCCAGATTTTTTGGGCGTGTGTTCCTTGGCCTTTTTATGGTGGGTTAGCTGGGCTGGTGATTGGGGTAGGGGTAATTTCGTCGGGCACCATTTCGCGCTAGTAGGATAAGCTAGGCTAGGCTAGGCAGGCTAGGCCTGCTGGTGTCTGTGGTAGCTGTTCATTTCGCTTTGGTGGTGTGCCTGTGGTGTTCATTGTGTTTTATCATGAGACTCATTTAATTACATTTTGCCGGTGGGGAGGGTTCTCATTTAATTAAATTGTATAGCCTAGTTGCCTAATTACGGTCATGGGGTTCGGTCTCTGTTGATTCCTAAGCGATTGACAGCCAACAGACCTCATGATTGTGGGATGGGCAGCTGGGCTAGGCCTAATACCTAATACTAGCCTAGTCAGTTCTCTTCATTTACCCTTCCTTCTCTAGCCCTAGTTTGTTTCTGCTATTTGTCGATTTGCTCCATTAATTCATCCTACTGCAGCTAGTAGCCTAATGACCGTTTCCAAATTGGGAGTGGCAATGCTATTGCCACATTTTTTAATTTAAATTAATTTGTGTAATAGTTGCTTTATAGTTTAGAGAGTTAATGGCCTAATAGACTTAACGAAGACAGATTTAAAGAAACTTAAGATTCTTAAGGGAGGGATGAAGGGAAGTTTAAATAGGTGTTTAAGAGATCTTGATGAATTTTTATTAAGTGCCACGGCTGATCAAATTAAGGGTAAATTCGCTACTGTTACTAAATCGCTAGCCACTTACGATAATTATGCTCAGCAGGTATATGGTTTATTGACAGTTACTGATGATGTGGAAGAAGAAATGTCGGCAGATCTTGAGCACTTTGAGGACGTTAATACAGCCTTAGCCAGACTATCTTCCACCCAAGAATCAACCCCTGTTAAGGATACCGGTACACTAAAGGCGACTGGTTTTAACCTGCCGAAGCTTACTTTGCCTACCTTTTCCGGGGATTCGGCTACCTGGACTGGATTTTGGGATATCTTTGAGTGTTCCGTCCATCATAATAAAACACTCACATCCATCCAAAGGTTCACATATCTCCTTGGTCAATTGAAAGGGGAGGCATTGAAGTTGGTCGATGGGTACAAGCTAGAAGCTACCAGCTACGAGTCTGCAGTGGAGTTGCTGAAGAGAACTTACGGGAGAGTGGAAGTCATCAAGACCACGTTAATTACCAGATTCTTCACACTAGATCCTCCATCCTATGATGTGGCGGACCTAAAGGAGTACTATGCCTCCTTTGAGAGCCTCCTCCGATCTATGGAGACAATGGCCATCACCAAGGAGGAGATATTTAGTGTAAGTATCTTGAACAAGATACCCTCTCCCCTAAAGGAAATCGTAAGACGACACATAAGCGACTCTCCACTAAACTTGGAAGCGTTGGTGCAGGTGTACCAGACTGAAGTCTTCAATATGGAGAGTACTGGACACTACCGACAAGTGGAGATGTCGTCATCTACTGCAGCTTTCCCAGTACAGACTTCTCCTAAACAGGAAAGGCCAATATCATTAGGTTGCAAGTTGTGCAGTGTCCACGGTCATCTGTGGTACCAGTGTCCTAAGTATCCTAAGGCTACACAGAAGATTGGCAAGGCTAAATCGCTTAAGTTATGTACCAGCTGTCTGGCAAGAGACCACTTCAACAGTACTTGCACCAATTCCTACATCAAACCTTGTAAGTATTGCAAGGGGAAACATTGGTTTTCCCTTTGCACCCAGTCTGTCGGCACAACGGCAAAGAAAAGGGGAGAACCCCCAAAGAGTCACATGAGAAAGGTAAGAGCGAGGGTGATAAAGTATCTGCCATGTCCATTGCTTCTCGAGAATGTCAATTGCTTCCTACTATGATGCTGCCAGTAGTGGGGAGTAATAATAATACTATAATGACACACACCTTACTTAACCAGTGCTCACAGAGGTCATTCGTTCTGCGGTCATCATTACCCCTGCTCAAGTGTACCAGCAAGGGTCAAGAGAATTTGCGTCTCCATGGTTTCACTGGTGAAATAGATTCCAGTGACTATGATATAGTGGAGATTTCCTATGTTTATAGAAGAAAGGTATGTCCCATCAAGGCTGTAGTGGTCGACACACTACCCAGTTTCTATATAGGGTTATATTCCAGCAAGGGTTATAAACTGGCTGATGATCAACTCTCTGCTAACAATGGTATTATGTTACTGGTCGGAGCTGATTATTACTATGACCTGGTTCACCCTGGATATCGTTGGGTAGATAAGCTAATAATGCTCCCCACGATCCAAGGGTATGCCATTTCTGGATCCTATGCCACTTCCTCTCAAGACACACAGGTGGAGGTGGTTACGCTCCTCAAGGTAGCAGTAAGCCCCATAGATAAATATATTAGGCCAAATGTGCCTGATAATACATGTACTGATATAGAAAAGCTATGGGACTTGGACAATATTGGAATTGACCCACATGAACTTGATCGTGAGTCCAAGCTAGCGTTAAGCTCGTATGAAGAGACTGTAACGTATGACTCTGGCAGGGTAAGGCTCCCTTGGAATGATAACAAGAGTAAATTACCTACTAATTTCCATCTAGCACTTGGTAGGTTACGTGGCCTTCAGAAGCAGTTTGTCAAGGATCTAAGTTATTGCGAGACTTATGCGGCAGTATTAGCCGAGCAGGTACAACGTGGATTTGTGGAGAGAGTAGATCTCAGTGAGTATGGGGATAAAATCCATTACCTTGCTCACCATGGGATTAAAAAGGACAGTTCCACCACTCCTGTTCGTATTGTGTATGACTGCTCGGCTAAATCCAGTGAACGCTCCTATAGCCTGAATGATTGTCTATACACGGGTCCGTCCCTGGTCTTTGATCTCGCGCAAATTATGTTCCGTTTCAGATGTCATAAGTTTGCATGGGTCGCCAATATTGAGAAGGCCTTCCTGATGCTTCAACTCCATCGTGAAGACAGGGACTCGACAAGATTTTTATGGCAACGGGACCCAATGGATCTAGATTCAGAGTATCTGGTCTACAGGTTCAGAGTCGTCTTATTCGGGGCGACCTGTTCCCAGTTCCTTCTCAACGCTACTATCTTGCGACATCTTGAGGAGGCTGGACTAGATCCTGACTTCAAGAATGAGATCAAGCAGGGGATCTATGTGGACAATCTTCAAGGCACTGGGGACGATGATGACTTATTGCTCGACAGATGCTGGGAGATCTGCGATATATTTGCCAAGGCTCATCTATACTTGAGAGAATGGGCCACTAATAGTGATCTTTTGAAAGGTCTATTTGCTTCTGACGGTGTAGCTACTGAGAATAGTGAGGTGAAGTTTTTAGGCCACAAATGGGACACTACCACAGATTGTATATCCTTCTGTCACACCCCATGCGGCAGTGAGCTTATGACCAAGCGAAATTGCTTAAGCTTGTCAGCGAGGTTGTTTGATCCCCTAGGTTTTTTGCTGCCTGTCACTATCCGTGCTCGTATGTTTTTACAGCAACTGTGGCGGCTAAAACTAGATTGGGACACGCCCCTCCCGACTCAGTTACAAGATACTTGGCGGTTGATACGGTCGGACCTTTCCACATGTTGCAAGGTCCAACTTAATCGTCAGGTTATTAGTGGTCAACAGGTGGATCTACATGCCTTTTCTGATGCTAGTAATAGTGCGTACGGTACTGCCATATAAATATGCAATGGTAGTGAAGCGACACTGGCTATAGCGAAGGCCAAAGTAGCCCCTATAAAGAAGATTACAGTTCCTAAATTAGAACTTACTGCTTTGCTTCTGTCTGCTCGTCTAATAATGGATGCTTATGCACACATACTACAGATTAATAACGTCTAATTCTGGAGCGACAGTCAAATAGCGCTTTCATGGGTACACAGCCAGAAAGTGTTACCTGTCTATGTCTCTAATCGCACTGATGAGATGCATAACTTAGTTCCTACAGCTAAATTTCGCTATGTGAGCACTAGGGATAACCCCAGTGACATAATTTCACGGGGGGGATCTCGGCGCAACAGTTTATGTCTTCCTCTATTTGGTGGCATGGACCTCCATGGCTTATATCTCCAAATGAATGGCCTCAGGATTTCAGGGAATGCATACCGGTATCTGATCCTTCAAGTCGGCCCCAAGATGATGTGTTAAGTAGTTCGAATGTGAGTACTACAAATCAGGATAACAAGTTGGTAGAGTGGGAACGTTACGGCAGCTCTGATCAAGTAATACGGGTATTTGCATGGATATACCGTTTCATTAACAACATGAGAAGTCGGGCTCACGGGTCTTTCCTTAGTGAAGATTCGAAGCATAGCAGACTCCATGAATTGAGATCAGCAGAAGCAAATCTAATACGTTGAGTACAAAGGGAATCTTATCCTACTGAACATCAAATCCTGAGCAAGGAGTCAAAGGCCAAACCCTCAAACTTAATGAGGCAGCTAGGATTATATATGGAAGGAGGCATAATTAAGTGTAGAGGCAGGATACAAAAGGCGGACATTATTGATTCTGCGAAATATCCTGTCCTCCTTAGCTCCTCTCATTTGATTACCAAACTGTTGATTCGCCAATGCCATAGGGCCTGCCTACATTTTGGCATAAATTATGTTCTGGCGTATATGCGACAACGTTGGTGGATCCCAAAGATGCGACAAGCAATTAAAGGGATCCACAATAGCTGTACTATCTGTAAAAGGTTACAGGGTATGTCTTACTCCCCAGTTGATCTACCTCCCTTGCATGAATTCAGGGTACAAAGGACTGAACCATTTTAGGTAACCGGGGTAGACTACACCGGAGCGATTCATGTTAGAGAATCGCCCGGTAATATCATAAAGGTATATGCCGTCCTATTCACATGTGCGGTAACCAGAGCGATTCATATTGAATTGATTGACGACCTATCCAGTGAGGGGTTTTTGCATACTCTAAGACGCTTTGCAGGCCGCAATGGTTTCCCTCAAATTATTATGAGCGATAATGCGACTTGTTTTGTCGGGACCTCTAAATATCTCCAGAGTTTAATGGATGACCCGCAGGTAGTGGCTACCCTCACTGGAGAGGGTTGTCAGTGGAGATTTATACCAGCACGTGCACCATGGTTCGGGGCGATTTGGGAGAGAACAATCGGTATCGTCAAATCTGCCATGAAGAAGGTATTAGGAAGGGCACTGGTGACCAGACGGGAGTTGCAAACCATCTTAGTAAAAATTGAGATGTCAGTCAACGACAGGCCCTTGACCTATACCTCGGCAGATGTTGATGACCTCTTACCCATTTCGCCTTCTATGCTAACACGTGGACGAACCCTTAATACCTTTCCTAGATCGTCCGTAAATGACGAAGATCTGCATGATCCTACGTTCGGCAATGCTGACGCCACACGTCGTCGCTTCCAGTATGTAAAAAAGGTGTCCGACGATCTATGGAAATGGTGGACCCAAGAATATTTGCTGTCTCTTCGCGAGCGTCACTCTAATAAGATCAAAGGGACGAATCAACGATGGCCTTGTATCGGGGATATCGTACTGATTCACGATGAGCGTCCTAGGTTATTTTGGAAGCTTGGGAGGATTGTCGATTTGTTCCAGGGCATTGATGGTCTTATAAGGGTTGCTAGAATACGAACTTCGACTGGGGTTACTACTTGCCCAGTCGTAAGGTTATATCCCTTGGAGCAGGATGTAGAACTGCCGGATGATCCTGGCGTCTCTACTGATACCCCTCCGCGGGAGAGTGCTGGTGACAGTGCCTGTCAAGGTGGGGCAGCTGATGATGAGAAGGATGATCCCCCTCAGGCTTCAGGTGGCGCTCGTCCCAAAAGGAGGGCGGCTATGAGTTTCGTGGATCTTTGGAGATCAAAGATCAAACAAGGTGATCTTTGACTCTTCGATGTCCTTTTTTTGTTCTCTGTATATAGCTCCTGTATATCATTTTTGGTGGTGGGCAATATGTCTGGAATAGGGTATAGGGAATAGGATCCCGACAGTTTTAGGTCCAATAGGACATTTGAATTTGGCGGTATCGTATCGCATGTACGATTTCGGCTGGTTCTTTGTGTATTGTAGTTTATTCTTAAGTATAGGTTAAATATTAACTGTAATGTATAAATATCTACATCAGCTCTAGATGTATCATGAAACCAAGTTATGGGTTATAATTATTATGCGCCGGCAGCCATATGTAATATCGCGAAGCGATCGGACGCCGGCCCTTGAGTCTCTCAATCAACACCATACAGCCAACATCTCCCCCCCCCCCCCGGCTCTGACTCAACCCACAGTTCACCATGTGCTACAAATACTAATCTACAACAACAGTCCTACATCACCAGTCCTCTAAGCTAAGTTCATTGTATCGATATTGTATTATGTGAACATTCCTACATGTCATGCAATTGAATTAGCCGTGTGTGGGGGACTGGATTACACCCATCGACTATGTCGTTGGCAATTATATTATAACTATTTGTTGGGTTATTTCATGCACCAGTGATATACAATTTAACCTCTTTATCTAAATTCCCGACACATGTATTTACAGAATTTACAGTACCGGCACTCAAACGCGGACATACGCATCATATCTTGTGCCCAGTACAAGCTTTAATCAAATTTATGAGGGTGGCACAACCTCAACAACCAGGCTTATTATGGGTCAACAGTACAGGTACTCTCGTCACGAGAAGGAAATTAGCTTCTCTACTTGTGGACGTCAATAGGGAAAGTAATCCCAGCATAGTGGCAGAGCCCACGACATCAGAAAGTGGGCTGTCTCTCTTAGATTTTTACAAAAAAATTCAATTGATGACATAGCTAACACTAAATTGTGGGCTTCCAATCATACTTTCTTGACGCGATACCTGTCTGTGGCTCTGGATAAGCCAACACTAGCCTGTGTGGCATTACGGCAGCGGGTCTAGTTAGTCCATGTGCTATTATGATTTAAGTTTAATCTTAACCCCTTCAGACTCATATGATGCAGAGGTTGCCAGATTAGCAATAAGAAATAGAGTTCTCTCACTCTTATAATTACCTCTCCAAAATTAGTTTTCTGCTCACAGCTAACTCAAAGACAACTGCAGAGGTTGAAGTAACTAAACTAAAGGTTTGTAAATACCTTTGATGGTAATAAAGGCTTTAACCCTTCTTTAGCGGCGCGCAACATAAGTCGAGTTAAATAAAGCTGGACTATGTGGCGGTGCTCGACATATATCGTGTGGCAATTTCAGCACGTAATGTTGCTGAGAGAGAGAGACAAGTGGTGGCAGGAGAGTAGCGAGCGTATGACTGCTCCAGACCACCGCGGCGAACCTACTGACACGAATCCCACCTCCTCCCTCCCTCTCTCACTCGCTATATACGGAATTGTATGGGGAAAGTGCCTAATTACATGCTTTTTGCACTCGCGTTGCACGGTTTTTGCAAGAAAACTAGCCATCATAAAAGGATCGTTATGGTGTCATTCGAAAGCTCTGTTTATGCCCTTTCAGGGATAGATACTTGTTTTACGTTCTGGGTCTTATTTAGGCATGAAAATGATCACGTAAACAGCCCTATTTTGGGTAAAAACACCCCGCTGGTGGCTACATATTATAAACCGCATAGACCGCTCTTTAACCCTCCAGCCCCGGTTATGTATTATATATATATTCCTCGAAACCCGGGTGTTTTGGCCGGAAAACGTCTAGGCTAGGCTACCGTACATTCGTTAATCAGACTGCTTCCCGCATTCCCGCGCATCCCCAAGCGTAGCTGTGTTATTTACCTGTAAAATGGCATTAAGTAGAGCTCTCTAAGTCAACTGGGTGAGCTGTGATGATGATTTCATTGGAGATAACTTTATGGCCAAACCAGCCACTTTACACCACTTTTCGATACTGAACAACAACATACAGGCACACAAGAACAAGCGACGCTCTCCTTCTTGTGGCCGGAGATGCGGAGCGTCGGTCCAGCCGGCTGTTGTTTACATGCGTCGGACCGACGCCTCGCACAGCAAGCTCACAGGCTGTGACGTCATGGGTGTATAAGAGGCCTTCCGGGTACCTGTTACATGCTTTTTTATGGGTGTACAAGAGGCCATCCGTGGTGAGAGGGTTAAGTGTTAAAGTATCCCTAATATGCTCAAAATTGCGTCATATCTCGGAGAGGGTTAAGAGGTAAAAAAGGAGGGGGGTGGGTGTCGGTAAGTCCATAAAGACCCCTAGAACCCCTCCGCCGGATAATGTGATAAGATCACAAGCTGTGATACTTAATAGGTCGAGCTGGTTATACTGCTCTAAAAATATTTTTCTATTTTTTAAAAGATATCTATCATAGTTATACTATATAGTATGAAAAAACTGTACAAATTATATGGTATGTAAAAATAAGTTTTAAGGACAGAACACATACCCCTAGGATATATTATGTGTTTGTATTTAGTTGAACAAGGAATTTTAGTTAGTTCCTAAGTAACAATTGTGATGAACCTCAATGTGAGATTTCAGATGTACCTAATCGGTCAAATATAAGCAAATATTCTTTGAAGTAACGCACTGCTTTCTTTCCTTTTTTTTTTACTTATTATTGTATGTAAACAATAAAGACTTAAAATGTTATAGGATTCTTTGTCTCTACCTATGGTATTTGTTAGTGATGATATTGTTACGAATGACCCCCCCCCCCCCCCCCCCCCCGCCCAGTCTTAGATATCAGGCATATCGTCAATGATGGACACTAATAAATAATAGGTTTTAGTCCCGGAGGGAAGAAGGAAAACCTAATATTTAGTAATGGCCCCGAAATCATTGACGATGTAGGGCCCTCCCTTCCATCCCCTTCTCATTCGTTTGATGTCTTGAGTTAGTCTTAATATCTCATTGAAGGAGGAAACATGGCGGCTCAAGGAGCAGCGTCAAGGAAAGAGTATGCAAGAAATCTACCGAGATGGAAAGCATTATATAAAACATATTTTAAATTTATTTTTTTCCTTTTTATTTTTTCGAAAGTTTTTTCGTAGTGAGCACCCAATCATAAGACGATTCCATAAGATAATTAGCGTTGCCCTTATGACGTAGGACTCCTTCTCCCAGCGGCGGTCGATTCAAACTGGCTACCCGTGGGCGCTTGCCGGGGAACTATTATAATAATAGGCATATCGTCAATGATTTCGGGGCCACTACTAAACATTAGGTTTTCCTTCTTCCCTCCGGGACTCAAACCTATAATTTAGCCAGCTGTCTAACTCATCATCCATCATATGGTGGCTCGCTATCGCTCGCCAGGTATAAATCGCACTTGGATGGGGATACACGACTTAAACAGTAGGCTGATTGGGGCCAAATGGATACATCCCAGAAAGAGAGAAAAAAAAGCAGGTGACCCCCCTTGAAGGTAATGCCGCATGGTGACCGCTTATTGTGACTATCATTAGACAATTATATACAGCTTCGGAAGGGTTTCTGGGAATTATAAGGGTAAACACTATGTCAATTAACCCTCTGACATGCACATACCCTTCCTAACAGAATAATATCGTCTAATAACAGCCAGAAAATAGAACAGAATTGCGTCATCGGATCTTCTAGGGGTTAACTTAAAGTATAAATATTTGCACTCCATTGTGTAACCCCTTCACCACCATTACGTAATTTTCATCATATTCTCTTTACCATTAGACTATTTTCTTTAGCTTGTAATCTACCTATGCGACTCAAATGTGTAAATTCGATCTCAATAAACCCTCTTAGTAACAGGTCCTTCTTAAACTGCATAAAATCATCTAAGATTAGCTATAATCATAGGTAAAAATATGTCATATTGCTGAAGCGGTCAAGCATATTGAATTGAACCAAAGTATGTTTATAATAACAATATATATATATATAAAATCACTAATCTTGTCACTCTTTTAACTCTGGGGAAGACACTTGTCATAATAATATATATGTATATATACTGTATATTGTTTTCCTTCTAGGGCATAGGCTGAGAGCCTGCACATTCACCGCTCAACACGGTGAAGCCCGTGAGGTCTTGTTCCAGCCTAGGAAGTGAGACAAGTGAAGCACGAGCTACAACCAGTCCTCGCCAACCTGCCATCGCAGACGCGAGCCTCTTGGTTGCCCACTCTGGCTCGAAGCAGTCCCACTTCTGAGGCTGCTCCGCCTTTATGTTTCACTGTCTCACTTCCTAGATATATATATATATATATATATATATATATATATATATATTTGGCACTGTCACTCTTTCAACTCTGGGGAGGCACTCGCTGCAGGTAGTTATGCCTTTTGTCTCCCTCATTCACATAAAAAAAAAAAATATATATATATATATATATATATATATATATATATATATATATATATACTATCTATCTATCTATATATTCAGCCCAAATCCCCACTTTTCCTATTTTTGTTTTTTGTTTTTGAGGTGGCCGACTAAGAGAGAACCAGAATAGGGACAAAACAACAACAAACGATGAACACACAAACACAAAATACAAATTCACACACATCTAGGTCATCCGGGAGAAGACCCAGAGACCAGGGTCACCAAGGTCCCTTCAGCACTCCCCCGGCCCCAGACCAGCCTTTCTCCTGCGAGACGTAGAATTCGGCTAGAGGGGATCGGGGGTGGGGGGCCTGGTATCCTTCTCCCTTTAAATAAATGTACCCCCAAAAAACAGATATATATTATACTGTATATATATATATATAATATATATATATATATATATATATATATATATATATATATATATATATATATATATATATACCGTATATATATATATATATATATATATATATATATATATATATATATTCTGACATACGGAGCCCTGTATGTGTTTATTTAATAGTTAGAGTTAAGAGTTGAAGGAGTGCCGAATTACCCGGGCGGCGAAGCAGACCAGCGAGCGAGGAAACTAGCTCGTCCGCATACCAGCAAACAAGCGTTCACACCTGCGTGCGTCATATGGGACCCTGCAAACTACTTCGATGACCCGACGCTATGACGATCATCGATACCATTGGACCACGCATCTGCTAAGCAACCAGAGGAGCTGTGATTGGGGCGCGCACCATCCCCGCCTCCTGATTCGTTCCTACACCATCATTGCATAGTATATAAGACCCGAGTAGTGGGCATTCAAATCAGTTACATTTGGAGTTGGGAAGGTGAACTTGCAGCTGGAGGAAGACCGGGGTGAAGTATTATAATGGGATTGTGACTGTCAGTCAGATTATATAAGTGTGTGTTAAATGTGTTCGGTGTAAACACTTATGTTGGTTAGTGAGATATGTGATTGGGAATTAACGTTAACGCTACTATTATGTACTTAACTATTTTAGTTGACTGACTTGTGGACTAAAGCAACTCTTTAAGTAATTGGGTTATGATAAAAGTAATACTATTGTTTTATATTAATACTTACGAGTTCTTTCATTTTCTTTTAATTAAGCTTACATTGCTGGTAAGAACAAGAACGGTGATACTATTGTCTCATAACTTCGTGGTGCGATGCATAAGGTGTTGATTTTCGGTGTGAGCGTCCTGGGTTCGAATCCACGGACTGCCACATGTGTTTGTAAATTTCATTAATCGATTTTAGGAGAATAGTTGGTTGTTGGAAGTGTTACGATCCAGGTTCTACAAGACACAGGGCTCTTCATCATTGGACTAGATAAGGCTAAATGCAACAACGGTAACACTAGTTCCAACCCCTGCCTTAACCACTGGAGAACAAAACACCTATACCGCCCTGAGTCGTGCCTGGACAACGAGGTATCCTATGACTCGGTAAAAGGTGCACACTATAGGCTGATGATCACTGAAGCAGCCTATACTTTTTTTTTTTTTTTTTTTTTTTTTCCCATTACTTGCATTACTGCATGTCCACAAACATTTCAGTAATGTAAGCATGTTTCCTTCTATTTTTTTGTTTTGTTTTTTCTTTTTTATTAAGGTGACAGTTACAAAGTGGTGTACAATCTATCTTATTCTAGTTACATTGTAGTTTATCTTATTGTACCAGTACCTCCCTACAATCAACCTAGTTGTTCCCCAATTCGTCCCTCCGCCACGACCATTTCAAAGTCCAAGTCTCTCACTCTTGTCCTCTGTAGCGGGGAGGACCTTGTACCCCTGAGACATAGGAGTGCAGACCTGAGAAGAGAGAAAGAGAAGCGGCATCTCATCCAAGTTATGACTTGGCTTCTATGCTGGCGCTTTTTCTCCGATATTTGTTCAGCTAATCTGGCATAGAAGACACTTGCAGAAGGTCCCATACCACCCGACGATGAGAAGACCAGAGGAGTAAAGCTTCCTTGATCCCTGTTCAAAATTCTTTCTTCATAAGCGCGTTTTTTCTCACTTTCATTTCTCAAGTATGCCGCCTTGTGTCCTCGCTCACGATATGTTTGTGCTCTTGGGTTGAAGATTCTGATGTCGAAAAAAGCCTGTTGTCCCCTCGTCCAAAAACCTTGAGCACTTACGTCCACTCTTGCTTCATTTGAAGTATTTGCAGTATTGTGGGCCAAGCGCTGTCCGTCCCATAGGCAGAAGTTCCGGTTTGATTCTGACATCATGGTACACCTCGTCCAGCATTTGTTGCCTATACTCATACAACATACGATTACTTTATTAAGGTATACAAGGAAAAAGATAGATAGCGTAATTAAATCGCAGCAACGATTTAATAGCAAACTAGAAGAAGGATAATTAACGTTACGTTAAATAACCAGTAAACTGTCACTCCTGTCTGAAAGAAAGTGAAACAAAGAAAGTCCTAAAGCATCATGCAGGTATCTTCTGCAAAAGTCAGATGCAACTAAGAAGTACGTCTTGGATTCTGAACTGTGTATTATTACTGTGGGAACATATATAGTGTACGGACATACGGTGTTATCTGGCACAGGTGTAATTATAAAACAGTTGGCAGTCTAAAATCTAACCACAAAAAGATGTGCTTTCTCCCACCAGACACAAGCCTGCTCTGGTTGGGTCTCTCAGCAACAATCACGACTTACTATAAACATAAGGAACAATAATGGTGCACACATATACACAATGAGATTATAAACCCTAATCGGGGGTCTGCCAGGTGGTCAAAGTCTAGCAAGGGAGTCGTAGGCTAGGCTACCTGGACCGAGCCACCTGCTCGGTAGCCTAGTGTCGTTCTCAAGTCTGTGCCCCTAGTTACATTAAATGACGGGGTGCTCTCTTGAGAAATCCAGGTCTCGTGTACCTGGTTCTCTCCTGGCGACCCTCCTAAGTCAAAGGCTAACGAGCTAGAACAGTGCTGGGTGGACTAGGCAAACGCCCTCACGCCAACACAGTGCTAGGCTCTAAGGTACACAGACAAGAAAATGACCCAGGCCTCCGCAGGTATCCGGTACAGTTGCATAGGCTCAACGAAGTCTATGCTCATAGGAAACTGTAACCTGATAGCCTCTCCCCAGTCTAGCATCGACTGACCTGGCAGACACCCAAGAAAATAAGGTAGGGGCAACACGATGAGTATGTCAAACCTCCCCAAGCCAAAATGGATAACCCTCTGATGCAAAATGCCTAACTAATTACATATAATATCTCTGAGAGCTCGCTGTATAATACAGTGACGGATATATGAAATCAACGTCAAGGGGAAGGGCAGTTAATTAATAGTAGGATATACAGAGAAAAGAAGGTAAGCAGTGGTAGAGAAAGTTCGCAATAGGGGGGTGAGGTGGGCTGATAGATTGCAAAGGGATGTTAGCGGTACAGCACTAAGAGGAGCTCTGCCTGTGGAAGTCACAAGGGAGTGCGTGCGTGTAGGCGCACCCATTCCAGAGGCGGCGGAAAAGCGGTGACGGAGCAGGAGGGAGGAGCCCGGCGACGAATCAGGCGCCCGAGAGATGACGTAACTAACCAAGTTGCATGATATCAATCCGCCAATACCACCTCGCTCTGGGTTTCTCTCTCTCTCTCTCTCTCTCACTCACTCACACTCTCCAACTTCCACGAGTCATCTAATACATTAAATCTATAACAGCTGGAATAAAATACAATGCATTGTAACAGGCGAAAATAAAGAGTATCTCTGGACTACCTGTGACACTATGATGCACTAGGAAGAAACTAGAACTTAATCAATAAACTACAGCCCATAATACTGCCTGGGGAGAGGGGAGAAGAGGATGGGGAGCAAACCGCTGCCCCCTCGTGGTCGCAGGGGAGCTGACGTGCGTCACCGCCCCCCCCCCCCCCAAGATATTAGACACTTAACATTAGGCAGGTTCTGATATCTGAAATCGGCGAGTGCCGGCACACGTCACCTAACCTCCCCACCCCAGCACAATAATACAGCATATAGGTTTCACAAAAAAACATACTTATAAAATGGAACAAACTTACATATTGACCCCCTCAACACATTAGCAAAACTTAAAATTGTTACGCTCCGAAAGCGAGTTCTACGAAACTCAGCCCACTAATAGCTAGTGCTTCAGCTGTAACAAAACATACTTAAATTTACTATAACAGAAAGAGTTTTTAATGTTGATTTTAAATTTTATTGTTATTTTTGTTCGGCTTTAAATATATGTAGCCTATTTTCCTCCACGCAACCCACACACTGACTGAACGGCGAGCGTTCTCCTGCAAACAAACCCTCCCATGACAAACAATCAGCCAAAACATTATCAGTGCCCTTAGCATGCCACACATCCAACTTGTGTCCCGGCAGCACAACAACACCTGGCACTGATAAACTGCCCAGTTCATCACAAGACTGGCACTTCTCTTCGCTCTTTCCGGCAACGGGACCTGCCAAAAAGCCTTTCACTAGTTCTACCTTCGTGATAGGCGATGCAGCCCCGATGCGGTCTATGGTGTCGTCAATTCTCGATTAGGTATAGGCGTCTTTCAGGGGATAATGCACACACACTCTCGCAATCAACACACTCACTGATCTTGCCACTTAACACAGGTTGCAAAGTTACAGGCAACGACCACTCACGACATTCCTTATCCCTCAGACCCTTGGGCAATGGATAGGTGTCTGTCAGGGATAATGCACACACACTGATCTTGCCACTCAACTCAGGTTGCAAACTCACTGGCAACGACCACTCACAATATCCTTTATCCCTCAGACCCTTTTTCCACATGTCGTCTAGCTCTGTTTTCACGACAGGCTTTTTAGCAGGATTTATACGGTAGGGAATTAAACTGAGCCTCGCACTGTCTCCAGCCTCCATGTTGGATTCTACCCCGTACATCAGGCCTGGAGAAGCAACAAACATGCGGATGCACTGCCACAGCCTAGTAAACAACTTATCTCGCAGAACAACATGCCTAGTGCCCTCCCACAACCCAGCCGAGACCGCAGCTTCTAACCTGTAGTCTCCCTCCTTCTCCACCTTCGTCCCTAGAACAGCCAGGTCATGAGAGGGACAATCAGTACCACCTGTGCAGTCACCCCCATAGTTCATTATTGCTAAGGCTTCCCCGCCGATACCGTACATGCGCACGCCCGCATTCCTTACGACTACAGCTGCCTGCGCAGCATCACCGCTTTTAGCGACATGGCCAGATACAGTCGGTCTATGGTAGGGCTGTTGCATTCGACTAGAGCAGCATTGGGAGGCTATGCGTCGACCGGGCACATCCACTCCACAGCCAATCTCACCAATCTGCTCAATGTCCTCCTTCTGACCACCACCCTTGGCAGCCATGGGTCGACCCTGACCTGACCTCGTCCAAGCCTCGTCGCCCACCTTGAACCACCGAAAGGAGGCTAACGGTCTTTCAACATTCACGTGACCTGCCCGCGGAACATCTTGCACCGCCCGAGTTGTGAGGCTCCGGGGCTCGGCACGACCAGTGGGGTATGAACCGAGCTGGTGCTGGAGCGCTGCACACTGCTGCTCAGGCAGGTGCTCTAGCGCTTCCACAGCCACCAGACTCGTGTCCCCCGCCCACTGCTCCGCCGAGACATGAAAATCCCTACTCTCCTCCACCTGTGCCCTACTGCCCCCCTCTCCTTCTCCACCTTGGCCGCTGCAGACGAACACAGGGACAGTAGGCTGCTCAGGTGGTTGTCTCACAAACTCCTCCAACAGGTTCACATGACATGTTTCCCCGTCCTCGTGTTTGATAGCCCCGTTCCCACAATCTCCTCCAACTGGGAACTACTAAGTCGCGGAGTGCCATCACGCCCAACCATGTCACTAGGGTTGACAGGTTCTAGGGCCACTCCGGAGCTCACCTCTGGGTCAAGTACTAAGCCGCTAAGGAGACCCGCTGGAGCAAAACTCACAAACTCCCAGCTTCAGCTTGCTCCTTCCGACCGTTCCTCCGCTGATCTGAAGACTGAGACAATGGTTGTGACTGAACTGACGCGCGAGAACGGGTGACTGCACAGGCCATCTGTTTAAACTGACACCTCTCGACCCACTCCCGATTCTCCCTATTAACGTCGGCCGCCCTCTCAGCAACAACTAAGGGTGGAACCTCCGAAGTGAGCACCGGAAAGTCGTTGCCCAGAAGGAGGTCGACGCCCACAACTGGCAAGCTCTCTACGATCCCAACATCAAGTTCACGACACACACCATCCACCTCCAGCTCCAACCTAATCAACGGGTATGACCTGGTAGCATTGATCCCCTGTACCACAACAACCCGAGCCGCGTTTATAGGTTTGCCTGTGAAATTTTTAAGAAGTGTCTGTGATGCCCCAGTGTCACGCAACAATTTGACCTGATGTTTAGTACTACCCCAGCTCACAAGCCCGCGCCCTCGATGGCTGCAAAAAGGGTCTTGGACAGGTGTCGAGCCCTCCAAACCCTTCTTCACAGGCTGTGTCCCCGCAACTGACGACCTACCCCGGGCAGACGCAGAAGAGCTCAGAGACACCCCCATGTTGCGAAACAAAGACACAGGCTTAGCAGGAATATTACTCGGACATGTACGTGCAAAGTGACCCACCTCCTGACATTTAAAACATTTCACTTCACCACTAGACTTCCCCCCTTGAGGTGGTGGGGAAGGGCCCTGCCCTTTTGAAAATGGGACGGTTTTGTGTTTGGAGTTATAATGGGTATCATTGCTCTTACTTTTTACAGTGTTATTTTGTGCTTCATTGACTTTGGGGGGTGGAGTGTTACGCCACTTGTTACCTGTCTCACTACGATGAGCAGACCCGCACCCACGAATCAAAAAAAGCCGGAGGTCAGCAAGCTTAGCTGCCTCCTCTACGGTCTTAGGGCATTTTCCCTTCAGGTTTAATGTCAGATTGCTGCCTGTGCACCGGAAGAACTGCTCCAACAAAAATAACTGCTTAACCTGATCAACTGTTGTCGCATTCTCAGACCGGAGCCAGTTCCCCATAGTGTCAGTCAGTTCCCGGGCATGTTCAAGGAAAGAGCTCTCCTTGCTCTTTACAACGCCCCGAAATTTCAACCTGTAGGTTTCTGGTTGCAACTCATAGGCCCGGAGCACAGCCTCCTTTAACACCACATAGTTAGTACAGTCCTCCAATGACAGCGAGTCATATGCCTAGAGACCTTTCCCAACAAGCTTTGATGATACAAGGGCTGCCCACTTAATCTCCGGCCACTCATGCTCCCGACACTTCTTCTCAAACCATGCAAAAAACTCAGTCACACCAGACTCATCGAACACAGGGACTAATTTAAGCAAGTGCGATAAAGACTCAGACCCACGATTCCCAGAACCGAGATGCCGCCCTGTTGTCTCCACCCTAGATTTCTCAACATCCATCTCAGCACAGTACCTAGTTGCTTCAACCTGCAACTCTGCCTCACGGCATGCTGTCCTCTCCTTAGCCTGAATCTTAGCCATCTCAGCCTGAATCTTAGCCATCTCAACTTCACGCTGGATCTTAGCCAACTCCAGTTTTAACAACATATCAGCAGTCAAACCCTGAGGGGGAGGAGCAATTATAGGAGACCCACCCAGTGCCTCACCCAGGGGCAAACCACGCTGCCAGCGACTATCAGATTGCGGAAGCGTGCCAAGGTCTGGTAACCTAGGG